>BTPG01000001.1:248360408-248512908 GCA_036245525.1 Semisulcospira habei
AAGGTCCTGATCTGACACTTTGGTAAACATGTGTTTGTCTTGTGTAGACGATGTGTCAATTACGGGAGATGTGCCCTTCATCACGAACGGAACAAGGGTGCTAAACCTCACCTGTCGGACGACAGACGTCAGCTCTACCCCAGAGTACTCATGGACGGACTCTCTGTGTCGGAACAGTTCCAGCACGTGCAGCTTTGTCCCTAAACCACCAGGGGACGACGGGAAGACGGTCACGTGCAGGGCGTTTAACAAACACACTTTAAGAGTATCGGAGAAAGACCTCGTCTTGAGATTGACTTGTAAGCCTACACAGTTACCCAGTTATATTTTCAGTGTTCCTTAAACGACCTTTTTTTAATGGCTTCAGTTCGCAAAAAAAGCTTTTACTGGGATTCAGTATACACATCCACTTAGACAATGACCACCGTATTGTCCCACCAAATGCTTTCTTTCGTCCGTTCTAAGCGAAAAGAGGCCACCGGAATCTTGTGACTGAGCGCATTAAAAGATTGCTTCTGATAGGCGATGGTAGCTGACGTCATAACTATTCTATACGACCTTATGTCATCTGCATAATTAAAACCAATCAGAGACAAGATGGCGGATGAACCAGCGAAGAAAAAAAAAGAAAGTATCAGTCGACTCGCGCCGGCCGACAATGACAGACTCGGAATTGAAGAGAAGAAAGAGGAAGAGAGACAAGATACCCCTAAGTATAATTGACATCGGACAAGGGAATATAGAGCTTGGCTTGACCGCCCATCCGGAATTTGTCGCTTTCCTGCTACTGAGAATTAGTAAGTAATCTACGGTCTTTTTCGATCTTCCTATAGTTCCGCGAGCGCTAGTGATTTACAGAATTCATGATCTTCTGTAGAATTTATCTCTTACTGATTTCGCAAAATTTTAAACCTGTTTTATTATAACGTTACGACTGAGCTAGTTATCAGATTTTATGCTGCAAGGATCTGAAAACTACGGCCGGTGTGTGTCAAAATTGCGGCACATCGCTTAGTGGTCGTGACATGTTTTTGTCTGTGCGGGCTCTCATTCACTCGATTCACAGAGGTAGTGTTTCTGCTGCGATGGTGCATTTGTCGTTTCCAGAGATGCTTTCAGTTACGTAGACTTCGATGTGTGAGATGTGAAATTGCTGTGCCAAAGTGGGTATACTACTACCACTGTTCTGTTTAGTTCGTATATCCGAGGGATCAAAGGTGCACGTGAACGCTGGCTCAGTCGCTTGGCACGGAGACTGAGTCGAACAAGTCACGCCCCTGGCCGTGCACTGACGACTGATGCAGCACGGTCGTTACTAGTAGCAGGTCAAGCAAAACCCGCTGTATATTGTGAGTTTGACAGCATAGCGAGTATGTAAGGTTTATTCTACATTCTCGTGGAGAATTATGTCAAAGGGATGCCATAGAACATCAGTACATTTGTACACTGGCACGTGTGTTCACCACACCGATAGCCTTGTGACCTGCAGTATTGACCGGGTTCTGCCTTGTGACGTAGGCTAGTAAATATGCACTTATTCAAAGCGAGGCCGATGCAGACGATAACCTGCTCTCTCGGGTACAAAAACAACTCACCCTCCAAACGATGAATTTCGACATTTGGCATTGTATTTACATCATAAAGCTCTAAGTTAGTACACAAAGGTCCCATACAAAATACTGCCAGCAGTATCTGTTGCAGACAGTTTTCTGACTGTGTTGAGATGCTTGATCCTGGGGAAGATAACTTTAAAGCTGAGATTCAGTTTCAATGAGCAAAAGGCCATTGGTCCGACATCGGCCCTATGGCCTATTGTGCATTGGGGTCTTTTATTCCGTTACGCGCGTGTTTTTAAACTACCCAGCTAGGGCCCTGTTACGTTTGTGGTTGTGTTATTCTTTTGAGAGCATGTGTATGTTGATCATAGGAAAGGTGCTATATCTGAGTTAGTTTGGATATGAATTACGTACCTTTTTAGTAGGATACATTTTCTTTTGCACATGAGAATTGGGATCGATTTTTCTTGTGACGCGTAGTAGTTTCGCTATAATGTTGTAAAGTTTGACCTACATTAGACTGGAAGGTTCGAGCAGTGTCGCGATATGACGTTCATCGTTTATCGTTTATGATCGTTTATCCTTCACTGCAGACATTCAGCACTGTTTGTAAGTCGTTCGCGATCTCGAGGCGGAGCAGCTACATGCCTGTCTTCGCTATGTCTTCGACCAGCACGCCCCGCCTACTCAGCATACCATATCTGGGTGAACACCTTCCCCATGGTAGTGTGCCATCACGAATGAACTGCCCTCGGCAAAACAGTGTCGTCGCCAGGCCGACAGGCAGTGGCGTAAAACTCGTCTTGCTGTATATAAGCAAGTGTTTTGCTCTGCCAAGAATTTTGTTACAAAGCTTGTTTGAAGTGCAAAAACCTCATTTGTCTCCCTTACAATTGCTGCTTGCAACACCAGCAAAGAGTTGTATGCCATAACTAACCGACTGTTGGGTAAGAGTAAGTCCACGCCACTCCCAAGTGTTCACCCAGTCTCAGAGCTGCCCGGTCTTTTCTCAGACTTTTTCTTGGGTAAAGTGCAGTTAATTTGTGATGGTATTGATGCGCAACCATGCCAGGTTGACCCTTCGTACGCTTACAGGTGTTTTGAGGGTCAGATATTCTCAAAATTTGAACCTGCGACTGATGAAGACGTGCGCTTGATTCTGAAGAAAACTGCCCCCAAGTCTTCTGAACTAGATCCCATGACACTTCCCTCCTGTATAACTCTATAGATGGCATTGTTCCCCACATTACCCATGTCATTAATCATTCTCTTCACACTGGTTCTTTTCCCACTTTGTACAAAAACGCAGTTGTCAAATCGCTTTTGAACAAGCTTCTTTAGATCAAAATGACTTTAAGAACTACAGACCTGTATCAAATCTTTCATTTTTATCAAAGGTCTTTGAGAAAGTTGTGCTGTCTCAGACCCTGAAGACACCGTCAACAATCTCTTAAATCCCCTGCAATCAGCCTGCCGTGTGAGTCATAGCACGGAAACAGCTTTACTGAAAATCATGAATGACTTGTTGCTTGCACTGAATGATGGTCAGGTTTCTCTTTTAGCTTTGCTGGATCTGTCTAGCGCATTTGATACGATTGACCATAGCACCTTGTTATGTCGCCTTGAACATATCCATAGACAGGTTTTTGGTTGGTTTAAATCCGATTTGTCTAACCGGTCACAGACTGTTTCTATCTTTGACCCCAACCGGGTCTGCCCTGAGGGACTTGGGCGAGGTTAACTACTTTTTAGTTCCCAGGGTCACCCTGGTCAGCCCCACAGGGTGGGTTTTCCTCTCTATTCTGGGACATGTGTTTCTGTCTACCCTTGGTCCATTCACCTGTATCTGCCTTTTTAAAACTCTCCCTACTGTCTGCGCTGCCTGTTGCTCTTGATATTGGATGTGTGTTGCTAAATGGTCTTAGTTTTATTTAGGCCCCATGTCTTAGTTTTATTTATCGTATTGGACCGGCTGGCGACATACATTCAATGTTCTGTTTGGTTGTTTTTCACAAGCAGTGCAGGAACGTCCTGAGAAAGTCTTGTTGCTGTCGGGACGTTAAGCAATCTACAATCAATCAATCGTGTTTTTGTCTGTGGTCATCTTTCAGTCGCAGCCCCTCTGTGTTTCGGAGTACCCCAAGGGTCAGTTATAGGGCCTGTGCTCTTCATTATGTGTATGCAGCCCTTATCCGTTGTCATAGATGATACCCAATTTCTCACCACGCGTACTCTGATGACACGCAGTTGTATAAGTCAGGCCACGTTGAGCAGGTCGATGCCATCATACAGTGTGTGCAACAGTCAGTTTCTGATGTTAGAACATGGATGATAGCCAACAAACTAAAACTAAATGAAGATAAAAAAGAAGCCATGCTAGTTTTCTCTACCAGAATATCTTCTTCCTTACCGCAGCCCATCACAATCCTAGATACTGAAGTTGGTTTATCTGCTAAGGTGAGAAATCTTGGCGTCACCATTGATTGCAGTCTCTCACTAAAACAACACGTTCTGAATACCTGTAGATCTGCATTTATTGAACTGCGTCGCATTACTTTTATAAAAGCCCACAGGAGAAAGAGAGCTAGTGTTTGTGTTATACCGCGTGAATGCGTCCGACTGAGTCAGCGGCAGTGTGTGCGCTTGTTGTGCCCAGAGTCTGCACGTGAGACTGGGGAGAGTCTGCGTGCGTTACATGCGTCTTCTCACCCGCCTTGAGATGGCCTTAGTCGCCTGCTCGGCGTTAAACCCCAATAACTAACTAATAACTAAGTCTTCTCACACCAGAAGCCACTAAAACGCTGGCCTGCTCCTTTGTCATGTCCCGACTCGATTACGACAATGCACTCCTGTCTGCCTGTGCTCTGTACATTCTGGTCCCCACCCGGGTCTGCCCTGGGGGACTTGGGTGGGGTTAATTACTTTTTAGTTCCCAGGGTCACCTTGGTCAGCCCCACAGGGTGGGTTTCCCCTTTATTCTGGGGCATTTGTTTCTGTCTACCCTTGGTCCATTCAACTGTATTTTCCTTTTTTAAACTCTCCCTACTGTCTGCACTGGCTGTAGCTCTTGATATTGGATGTTTGTTGATAAATGGTCTTAGTTTTATTTAGGCCCCATGTTGTAGGTTTATTGAACGTATTGGACCGGCTGGCGATATACATTCAATATTCTGTTTGTTTGTTTGTTTTTTGGTGGTTTTTGTTGTGGTTTTTTTTTTTTCACAAGCAGTTTTTTTTTTTTTCGCATGCAGTGCAGGTACGTCCTGAGAAAGTCTTGTTGCTGTCGGGACGTTAAGCAACGTACAACGTACAATCAAACTCATCAGACTTTACACTATTACGCCTTCCGACTGTGAGAACTAAGTCATTTTGCGAGAGGTCTTTCTCATACCAAGGACCATTTCTTTGGAATAAACTCCCACAGTTCCTCAGATATGTTGAATCAGCCAATATTTTCCGGCAGTCTTTAAAGACGCATTTCTTCCTTTAAACGTGCATTCAACGTTATACTTTTGGATTGTCAGTGACAGCTGCCTAGTGTATCCGTTATTAGTTTTATGGTACACGTATATCTTTGGTGTGTGTGAGCATTTCTTGTTGGTGTGTTCACTCTGCTAAGCTTATATTCCTTGTATATCTTGTTGCATGAATGTGTATGTTAGAGAATATATATATATATATATATATATATATATATATATATATATATATATATATATATATATATATATATATATATATATATATATATATGTGTGTGTGTGTGTGTGTGTGTGTGTATGTGTGTGTGTGTGTGTGTGTGTGTGTGTGTGTGTGTGTGTGTGTGTGTGTGTGTGTGTGTGTGTGTGTTGTAGGATGCAACGTGTATGTATGTTAGTATGTTAGTATGTCATTTGTACGGCGCCTAGAGCTTTTCTATCGAAAGTATAGGCGCCTAAAAATATACATTATTATTATTATTATTATTATTATTATTATTATTATTATTATTATTATTATTATTATTATTATTATTATTATTATTATTATTATTATTATTATTGAGAGAGAATCAGAACCTATCTGGAGAAATGGATAGAGCTGGCTGATTTAAAGATTGAGTACCAGGACCAGTGTGACCTCATCATCAAAGAACAAGTTCTCAGCGCATGTTCTAAGGACCTTGCTGCCCTCCTCAAGGAGCAAAAGACTCTAGCAGACTTCGCTCCATAACATGAAGTTCGGGCCCGGAAAGCCGCAGCGGGTGTCTACTCCAGCAGAGGAAAACTAAGACGTCAGAGACACCCCGAAACACAAGCCGATGAAGAGACTGACATATTTCCTTTGTGGAAAGATGCGACACATGGCGAAACGGTGTCCTTCCAAGAGTATTCCACGAGGCGACAACCCCAGAAGGCCCAACCAACACCACGGGACAGAAGGCAGAAGTGATACCACGTCTCAACATAGAGCCACCGCTGTACTGGCCAATGATGTAACGTCATCTGGTGCTGATCGAGTCTTTCAGAAGAAGTGGACGCATTCCAGTTGGCGATGGGGCAACATTCTTACTAGTTTCCAACATAGCGCTGACTAAGAGTGAACTGCCCAACATGCCGGAGGTGTCAGGATTCGTCGGCAATACATCAGTAAGGGTACTGCGAGATACGGGTTGTAGCGGCGTCATCGTGAGAGAAGACCTAGTAGCTGAAGACCAGAAGCTACAGGAGTGGACAACCCTCATCTTGGCAGACAGAACTGTGAGAATTATTTCCCTTGCCAAGGCCAGTGTCAACACCCCGTACCTGACAGTGACAGGAGAGGTGAAGGTTGTATGCGTGAAGACTCCAGTCTACCACCTTATGATCGGAAACGTTGACGGTGCCAGAAACGCAGAGAATCCAGATCCAGAGTGGGGCCCTGAAACCTGTGCCGTTGCCACGAAAAATCAAACAAAGAAGTGTCACCAGACCATCCCTCTAAAAGTGGCTGCCCCCACCCGGGTCTGCCCTGGGGAACTTGGGTGGGGTTAACTACTTTTTAGTTCCCAGGGTCACCCTGGTCAGCCCCACAGGGTGGGGTTTCCCCCTCTATTCTGGGGCATGTGTTTCTGTCCACCCGTGGTCCATTCACCTGTATTTTCCTTTTTTAAGCTCTGCCTACTGTCTGCGCTGCCAGTAGCTCTTGATATTGGATGTGTGTCGCTAAATGGTCTTAGGTTTATTTAGCGTATTAGACCGGCTGGAGACATACGTTCAATATTCTGTTTAGTTTTGGGTTTTTTTCAAAAGCAGTTCAGGCACGTCCTGAGAAAGGCTTGTTGCTGTCGGGACCATTAAACAATGTACAATCAATCAATCACTCTAAAAGTGGCTGACATGACGAAAGCAGCCGTGGTGAATAGGAACAAGCTGGTGGAACTGCAGAGAGCCGACCCTACGCTAAGGGGCGCATTCACATCTTGAAGGAGCTGTAGACCAAGGACATCGACGCGCCTGAGGTAAGGATCAGCTACCAGTATGTCTTCGACCTGAGGGAGAAGCTGGAGGATACCCTCCGGACGGCTGGAGAAGAACTGGAGAAGGCGAAGAACTGGGTGAAGCACTACTATGACTGTAAAGCCAAACCTCGACGGGTCAAACCAGGTGACCAGGTGTTGATTCTTCTCCCCACCGACAATAAGCTCCTGGTGCAGTGGAAGGGACGTACATAGTTGACGCAATGGTTAGCATAAACGACAACAGAGTCAAAGTCAACAACAAGATGAAGACTTACCAGGTGAATCTGCTGAAGAATTACATCGAGAGATGTGGTACGGACAAACCACAACAAGCGGCGTCGTTGCGTGTGGCTGCTGACGAAAGACTAGACGTCGAGAACCTGTTTGACGTTAATGAACTCCGCCACAAGGAGGGTGTTGAAGACATCCATTTCGGTCAAAAATTGACCCAGACACAACAAAAAGAACTGAGAGCCCTAACTATGGAGTTCAAGCATCGGTTTACGCCTGACCCGGGGACAACAGACAGAAGTTAATCTGACGTCCTACGAGCAGGTTCGCAACAAGCCGTATTGTCTACCTTACAACACGAGGGATGAACTGAAGAAGGATATCAAGGAAATGCTGGACCTGAGAGTCATCAGGGAATACAAGTCGTCATATGCTTCCTCAGTGGTCATTGTAAAGAAACCAGATGGATCCAACCGAGTGTGTGTGGACTACGGTAAACGAAATAGACTGACAGTCTGCGACCCAGAGCCAATGCCCACAGCGGAAGAACTATTTCTTCAGGTCAGCGGAGACCGATTCTTCTCCAAAATTGACCTAAGCAAAGGGTACTGGCAAATTAAGGTTGCAGAGAAAGATAGCTACAAGACAGCGTTCGTAACACCCGACGGTCATTGGGAGTTCCTGACGATACCTTTTGGAATGGTAAACAGTGGTGCCACTTTGAAGACAGGACTGAAGAAGATCCTAGAAGATATGCACAATGTTGTCATTTACTGGGACGACATCTTGATATATACTAAGACCTGGGGAGATCACACCAAAGCCATCCGAGAGCTGTTCCAGCGTCTGTCAGATGCGAATTTCACCATCCGATCATGCAAGTGTATTTTTGGGGCCGACCAAGTAGACTTAATCGGGCACGGGTTAAGCGAAGGCTTGAAAGGGCTACATGACGACAAGGTGAGAAAGATCAGGAATGCCCCACGATCTACTACGATGACGCAGATTTGCTAAATTATGGGCCTGGAGAACTTCTACCGAGAGTACATCTCGAACTTCGCAGGTGTCACAGCACTCCTGACTGACTTGCTGAAGAAAGGACAAACTAACAAGGTTAAATGGGAGGAGGCCCAAGAGCGAGCATTCCAGGCAGTTCGTGACATCTTGTCCGAGAAGCCCGTTCTACACCTCCTCGACCCATCGAAGACCTTCGTCCTGAAGACCGACGCCTCCAACGACGGAGTGAGTTTCATCCTAATGCAGGAGGGTGACAGGAAACTCCACCATTGAGTTACGCCAGCAAATATGTTGACCCGAGCCAAGCAGAACTACTCTACCCTCAAGAAGGAGTGCCTAGCCATCATCTGGGGAGTGAGGAGGTTTGAACTGTACCTGTATGGAGTACCATTTGTGCTGCAGACGGACCATCAACCCCTGAACTATCTGAATTCTGCCAAGTTTACAAACTCACGTATCATGTGATGGGCGATGTTCTTGCAGAACGTTGACATTCAGTTACAGTTTATCAAGGGTTCAGGGAGCGGATTACCTGAGCAGAGCAGTTTAAAAGAACGTTTCTTTGTTCAGGACAGTTAAAGGAACTATGAGACAATTATCCTAGTGCTGTTTATTTAAGTTTTGATGTGATATTGTTAGTGTTTATTATTCTGTAAAGTTTAACACAGTCACAACCGTGTTTTGAGATTTGAGAAGAAATTTTAGGAAATTTCGTTCTAAAAACGGTGTAATGTTACGTTTGTGGTTGTGTTATATTTTTGAGAGCATGACTTGTGTGTGTTGATTATAGGAAAGATCCGATATTTATTATAGTTATTTTTGATAAGAATTACGTACCTTTTTAGTAGGATTCGGGGTTTTTGGCACGGAGAATTGCGATCGACTTTTCTTGTGACGCGTAGTTTCGCTACAATGTTGTAAAGTTTGAACTACATTAGACTGGAAGGTTCGAGAAGGGTCGCAATCTTTCTGGTGACCTCAGATATGACGTAAAGGTTGTCGGCTACATTTCGTAACATTGTATCGAAGGCGCCTAGATAGTAGTGGAAATTTCTAGAGTTCTTTTTTTAATGAATATTAATGAGTTTTGGTTACGTTTTCTTTTTTGATTGGTTTTGTTGTGCGAATTTGCTGGATTAATCTGGAAATTGTATAAAAGACGGTGTTAGGAAGAATGTGTGTACATTGTATGAGAGACGCAGTGCTTCAAAAGTGTTCATGTAGTGTAGAAGGACAGTGTATCAGTATTGGTGCATTTGTGGATGCATTGTGCTAAGATCGCATCGCTGCATTACATATTTGTGAACTGTTTCTCCAGTGTGGTCTACAAACTTGTGCCACCTGTGACGAGTTGCAGCTTGAGTGAAGTTTTTTACAAGAACCTTACGTGCGTGCGTCTGGTGTGATTGCGACTACCACGTAACAAACCCCGAGCTCACTGAGTTTGCGGAGTTAGACCTCCGTCAACCAGGGGCCTATATAAGGCACGCAGCAGCCGTGGAGTCCAGTCCAGTGCACTTCTTGAACCGAGCAAGCGATACACTGAAGTCACCAGGGAACTCCTATCAGCTTTACCTAAGCGCACAAAAGGAACTATTCCTGTAGCAGACTATACTGACAAATAACCAGCCAGAACATCTCAGAAACCACATTGCCTGCATCTGTAGTCCCTAACAGCATTTGTCACAGTCCTATTCCACAGGTGCACATGACAGAAGTGTGGATGTCATATGTATCGTCCAGTTATTTGTCATCAGCATCTGCTACAGAGTAAGTTCGTGTGTAGGCCTACGTAAAGCAGGTAGAGGTTCACTTGTGACTGCAGTGTCATCTCATGTGCTGTGTGCACTGGACATGACTCTGTGTGCCTTATATAGGCCCTGAGCAGACGGATTTCAAAATGCGTCAACTCAGTTTGTGAGTGGTTTGACCGACTTGGCGGCAAAGCATATCAAAGCCCTAGCTGGGTCCTTGAATGTTTTTCAGAAACAAGGGAATGCAATGACCACCTATGATAATGTGATCATTACTTCAGACGGATGTGCTAGCACGAGTACCAACAATCGTACTTTCTGTTTTGTTATCATTTAGCATGAATCTGTTGCAAGTCATCCAGTCTTTGACTTCACGTACGTGGGGCTCTGGATAGGTTTCTGGCTGCGCTTTTCTGGTGAGGTTTGGCCACATGTGTGTGCTGTCAACTTGTACAGCAACATCTCTTGAGATGTTACACTCGGCTTGCTCAGCCGCTCACCACCCTGTGGCCCACGCTACAGCTGGCGCTAAATCATGTAGGGTGAAAACAGCCCCCCCCCCCCCCCTGACCGCTCGGTGGACAGCTTTAACGGTCTATGACTCGATGTAACTCTGACATTTTTCTCAAAATATAAAGACAACAGATATCAGACATGCATTGATGAGACTGGCACAAGTAAAAGACATCGTGCATGCTGATGCTTGCCAGGAATAAAGTTATTCCCTCATACGTTGCACGCTAGAAATGTGATGTAAAAATGTCCAATGCAGCTTGCCCTCAGGGCAGAGCGTCTATGAAAACAGGAGTACACTATTTGCCCGTCGGTTGTTTCTTATCATCCATTGAGCTTAGTTACGAAGTGGTGAGATTACAGGAAGTCCCGCTCTATATAGCACAGAAGTGGAGTGTTTGTATAATATCATTTCTAGACAGACCTCGCGGCTGACACTTCTGCAACTGTCTTATCCATAGTCACCTCGCACGGAACGCACTCGTTGACTATGGATCAAACAGTTGCAGTAGTGTCAGCCGCGAGGTCTGTCTAGAATTGATAGTATACGAATACTCCACAGCTATGTTTTATAGAATATTTCACAACCGCTATATAGCGATGTAGGACCGACGCCATCTTTTTAACATGAGTAACGCATTTATTTCGCAAATAGTGCACAGTAACACCCACTCGACAGTTGAATCAACAGCTAAAATTCGTAACAAATGTCCATTTGGCACAACACAAAATAGGGAAAAAATTTACTTGCAACATATGAAACAACAAAGTGTAATACGAAACGATTTTAATTGAAAATCTATAAACCGAAATCTGCATTACAATGCAAATGTGAAGTCGTTTCCTTTGTTACTAACTACTCCCGTTCTTGTGTTATTTCGGTATGTAAACCTCTTGCGTACTCTGCGCGATCGAAACTTCTTATTTCGAAATAAATAATGGGGAAAAATGTGTATATTTTCGGCCTGCGCGTGGCCTTTCTATCTGCAGGAAGTGAGCATTACCCATTAAAATGTGGAATATGTGTTTTGGGGGTGAACAGTCACACGCTCTAGTTTGCGAACTGGCTGCGGGTTTACGTGATATCCCAGAAAGCTTAGCGTGGTAAGACTAGGACATGAGGCGTGGTAAGACTAGGACATGAGGCGTGGTAAGACTAG
This sequence comes from Semisulcospira habei, assembly GCA_036245525.1. Classification (NCBI taxonomy): domain Eukaryota; kingdom Metazoa; phylum Mollusca; class Gastropoda; family Semisulcospiridae; genus Semisulcospira; species Semisulcospira habei. The sequence goes on from BTPG01000001.1 coordinate 248,372,119, forward strand.
GACATGAGGCGTGGTAAGACTAGGACATGAGGCGTGGTAAGACTAGGACATGAGGCGTGGTAAGACTAGGACATAAGGCGTGGTAAGACTAGGACATAAGGCGTGGTAAGACTAGGACATGAGGCGTGGTAAGACTAGGACATGAGGCGTGGTAAGACTAGGACATGAGGCGTGGTAAGACTAGGACATAAGGCGTGGGGTTGTTTCCTATGTAAAAGTGGTCATGAAAGGTTCCATTGTCAGATGGAACTTCACAATGAAAGGTAAAGTAACAAAGCATGATTAGTTTGTGTCTGCTGCTGGCGGCACCGTCCACATTATCTTGGAATTCAATCAAAAAGACGCTTGGGGTCAGTTTATCAGTCCTACGGGAACCATTGCGACTTAAACGTCGCGCGTTTCGGTCAACAACAACCAAATGCACAAAAGGTCATGGGGCCAAGGCCAAGTCGCAGACATTAGTACTGAAAATAAAAACATAAATCAAATTACCTGAGTCCCTTGACCGTTCACAATGTGTGCGAGCCTTTCATGACTAATGTTTTCCTTCATCCAGATCCTCCATTGACTCCCCCAAAAATAACGCCAATCACTCGTCTAAACCTCAAAGAGAGGGGCACCCTGTCCTGTACAGTCACAGGAGGCAACCCACTGGTGCAGTCTGTTGACTTTCGCTGTATGAACCCACAACATATTTACCGAGCTGACACAGTGACCAATACATCAGTGACCAGCAGTCTGACCGTCGACACGTCCCAGGCCAGCGATACTGACAAGATGACGTGTTACTGTTCAGCCTACTGGCCGCCCGAGCCTGATCTCTACAGTGGGAGGAGCGTTGCAACTTTTCAGACCGACGGTGAGTTCAGCATTTCACTCCAGTGTACGTACGTGCTGTCCCGTTTTAGAGGACTTAGTGTGGACAAGCCAGAGACTTGTTTCGTAGGAGTCAAGGTCGTATAATAGCCAGTTTCGTGTTCGAATCGATGCATTAAAAGAAGTTGATTGTACCATTTTGGCTCACCTACGAAACAAAAGTGAGTCCTTGTTCTGGGCCAGTGGTCGTCCTTCCGTCCGTTGTCCGTGGTAAACTTTAACGTTGGCATTTTTTTCGAAGACTATTCAAGCCACAGTCTTTAAACTTGGCCCAAGGATACATTTGGCAAGACCTTTCTAAACATACAGATTTGAGTGAGCACTCACAAAGGTCAAGGTCAGAGGGGATCAGGAAATTGGACAAAAATAGCTATATTTTGACACAATTTATTTTTTCTCAAATACTATTCATAACTACAAACCCAAACTTGGTACAAAGATAACTGATGGTAAGACCTTTCTGTTCATACTAATTTGGTTGATCGCTCGGAAATGTCAAAGTCACAAGGGTCACAAGAGCTTAGGAAATAGGTCCAAAATAGCCGTATTTTGATAAAAGATTTTTTTTCTCAAATACTATTCACAACTTCAAACCCACACTTGCTACAGAGATATCTACTGATAAGATCTATCTTTGCATACTAATTTGGATGACCCTTTAAAAGGTCAATGGTCACAAAAGCAAAGTTACAAGTGTCACAAGAGATTTTGAAATAGTTCCAAAATAGCCGTATTCTGTCAAAAGATGTTTTTTTCTCAAATAACTATTTACAACTTCAAACCCAAACTTGCTACAGAGTGTTACGATTGTGGTTGTGTTGTTCTGTGAGAACATGTATGTGTTAATCGTAGGAAACGATTTGAGCTATCATGTTTACGAATCACGTACCTTTTCAGTAAGATTCTTATCGTTCGCGCAGATAGCGGAATTGGTTTTGTTATGATACGCTAAGTTTAGTCCGGAAGCTTCTAGCAAAGTCGCACGGAGAATAGGGGAGTAGAGCCGCTCTATTTTTAGTCATAGTTGTTTCCTTTGCGCGTGAATTTAGCAGCCGTTCTTTGCGGGTTATGAAAGGTCGTGAACGGTCTATCATACTTTTATGTGACGTCATTATATACTGGGATTTGGGGCTGAATTGAGCAGTCGAATTTTTGTAGACTATTATAGTTTATTCTAGAAAGGTTTTTTTTTTTTTAATTAATATTTATGAGTTTCAGTTATGTGTTCCGTTCTGATTGGTTGCGTTGTGTGATTTCCTTGGATTATTCTGGAAAGTTGTTTTACTATAAAAGATGGTGCTAGGTAGCACGTGTGTACATTGTCATACATTGTCAGTTGTAGGGACACACAGTTTATCGTAGGTACGTGGCCCGTATAGGGTGTACATTGTGAGAGACGCAGCGTAACGTAAGTTGTATGAGAAACGCATTGTGGCGTAGTTTTGGCATTTTGCAGAGGAGACATTGTATCAGTGTTGGTGCATTTGGGAATACGTTGTGTGGAGATCGCATCGCTAAAATAAAATATTGTTGGAACTGTTACTCCAGTATTGTCTACAACCTTAAGCCACGTGTGACGGGTTGCAGCTGAATAAAGTTTCTTTAAAAGAACCTTACGTTCGTACCGTCCGGTGTGATATCATACTACGACCACGACTCAACACGTAACACAGAGATACCTGATGGGAAGACCTTTCTGCGCATACTAATTTGGTTGGTCCCTCGTAAAGGTCAAGGGTCAGAAGAGCTCAGGAAATATGTCCGAAATAGCCATATTCTGACTAAAGATGTTTTGTTCTCAAATACTATTCACAACTTCAAACCCACATTTGCTACAGAGATACCTAATGCTAAGACCTATCTATGCATACTAATTTGGATTAGCCTTCGGAAAGGACAAGGTCACAAGGGGCCGGCAAATGTGTGTAAAATGACAATGTTTGATAAAATTGCAGATATTGTCAACATTTTTTACAAATTTTTTAATCAAATTTTACACAAAGTTAGCTAATAATAAAACGTTCCTATGCATACTAATTTAGTCGACTCATTTGGTCAAGGGGGGCTGACAGATGTGTGTAAAATGCTTACATTCTGAGAAAACACAGATTTTACTGGTGCAGAAGCCAGACCTTTACTTATTGTCACGAAGGTCACACATGTGAGCCATAATGGCTTTTCTTTTCTTGTCTAATTATATTCTGAAATCTTTTGTCAAAGAATTAAAACTAGAACCCATGTTTTATCCGCCATATTTTACGAGCATTATTTTTCTCCAGAGCCATATTATAGCACTAAAAGTGGCACTGTAATCACAGTTGTCTTTCATGGAGCCTTTTTACTCTTTGGATATACGCAAACTGATAAGAGTTTAACGTTTGGGTGTCGGTAGCGGTTTTAGTCGCAATGATTCCAGCAGGAATCATCGCGACTAAAACCGCTACCGTCACCCAAAGGATTAAGATGTGTTTGCTGTGTGCACTCTACACAGTTCTAATCATCCCTAAGAATTTTTTTAGGACTTTGTCTAACCTCGAATAAGAGGGCTTTCCTGGACTACAAGACAGCAAATGTCAACAATGTGTCCGTCATTTCGCATTGTCTGTGTAGTAGTTCTACCATCTGTTAACACGTGCACTTTGGGAATTATCTTTTTTCTTCTCCTCCTTCCTGTCGGTATGGCAGCCGTGATGGTCATCGGCGGGATTTGCAACAAGAAACCATACACACGTAAAGTATTTTCTCTCCCTCGCTCCCTCCGTCCTTCCGTCCGTTCCTCTGCATCTCTGTTACGTAGTTGTCGTAGCCGTAGTATGATGCAATTACATCAGACGCACTCACGTAGGGTTCCTGTAAAGAAACGTCACTCAGCTGCAACTCGTCACACGTGACACAAGACTGTATACCACACTGGAGTAACAGTTTCAACAATATTTTATTCTCACGATGCAATCTCAGCACAATGTATCCACAAGTGCATCCACACGTTGGTACACTATCTCTCTACAATGCATCCACAATTCTGATACACTGCGTCTCCCATACAAATGCACGCACATATTTCATAACACGCTATTTTATAACATTATAGATTTCCAGAACAATCCGGCAATTGCACAGCTCAACCAATCAGAAAAGAAAACATAACAAAACCTCATCAATATTCATTAAAAGTACACTCTAGATATGTCCACAATCTTCCACTAACATCCAGGTGCATTCAGTAAATGTTGCAAAATGTAGCGAACTTGTGTATTACATATCTTTGACGTCATATATGTGAGGTCACTAGAACGATCGCGACCCATCCCGACCGTTCCCGCCTAAACAAGAACGGACTTGGCAACAATGTAGCGAAAAAATGCAACATTCTAGCTATACAACAAAAATCGATAGCAATTCGCCATTCAAAAGAAAACAAATCATTCTAAAAAGGTAAGTGATTCTTATCCGAAATAACTCAAATGAATATCGGATCTTTCCTATGATTAACTCACACATGCCCTAAAACTAGTAACACAACCACAAACGTAACGTTACCCCCCCCCCCCTTTTTTTTTTAGAAAAAAATTTCACAAAAAAATGTTTCTTCTCAAACCTCAAAACACGGTTGTGGCTGTGTTCATTTACACAGAACACTAACAATCTCACAACAATAATAAAATCGAATAAACTACTCTCAAATAATTGTCTCATAGTTCCTTTAAATTGTCCTGAACAAAGAAAAGAAAACTTCCTTTAACCCATTTATGCCTGAATTTGATTTTTTGTCAAATCAAAAATGCATTGATTTTAGGCTAACATTAGCGAAACTAAGTGTAATTTGGGAATCTTTATTGTTTTTATTGATATGAAGTGAAACTTAGGTGCGACCTATACATAGGACGCTAGGACTGATAGAATAGGTTTTTTTTTTTCGCTCTCATTCCCTTTTATTAACGCTGTTGAACTGTTTGAAAACCTAATCTATTCGAGCAAAGCAAACGGTTTCGTGATTACATTAGTTGAGTTCAGTGCAGTTCGGTCAAGATGGGACCTCTGCGCTTGGAAAGGCCAATATGCGCTCCACCCTACCCATTTGAAGTGTTTCCAGAGATTCTTTCGATGTTGTGTCAATACTGGTTCGGTTTGCTATGGATCTTTCGGGCTTTCAAGTTTGCTCAGTGTCCGCTGCCTTTCTGCACACCTTTGCTACGGGGGCGATCAGTTGTGTGGTGCCCTTGACTCTGGTTCATCAGATCTGTGGTCCATGCAGTCAAAGTGGCTGTCCACGACCACCGTTTTGTGGGCGGTTTATTTGGTATCGAAAGCCACAGGACAGCGGTCGAGTACACCAACTTCATATTTCATGCACCACTGCTTCGTCTTCATTCCGCACACTGCGTACCGCACACCGAACCTGCTTGTGGTATGGCTCAGTCAGGTGGCCCATGTGGTCCAAGCACAACAGAAGGGATACGGCCACCAGGACGTCTGGCCTTTTTTACTTTTGGGAGAACGCGACAGGTAGTCAGTAACCACAGACTGGCGGATGGCAAGGCGGTGCAGTGGCTGATCTTTGCTGACTGGAGTGGTCCTATATAGATGTCAGGCCTGCCACAAGCTTACATTTTAAAAAAACATGGATTTTACTGGTGCAAAAGCCACACCTTTACTTATTGTTACAAAGGTCGAACATGTAAATAGGTCACATAAGTGAGCCATAATGACTTTGCCTTTCTTGTCTAACAATCTCACAATATGTTGAAATCTTTTGTCGAAGAATTGAAATTTGGGCGCTGGTAGCGGTTTTAAAAACAGTTACGATGTGCTTGTTGTGTTCACTCTGCATAGTTCTAATCAGCCCTTCGAGGTTTTTTTAGGACTTTGTCTAACCTCGAATAAGAGGGCTTTCCTGGACTACAAGACAGCAAATGTCAACAATGTATCCGTCATTTCATATTGTCTGTGTAGTGGTTCGACGAGCTGTAAACAGGAGACTCGTTCCTTATGGAATTATTAGTGGCCTTCTTCTCCTTCTTCCTGTCGGTGTGGCAGCCTCGGTGGTCATCAGGACGTGCATCAACAGACTAAAAGACCGTAAAGTATCCCCCCTCCCTCTCACCGTCCGTCTCTCTCTCTCTCTCTCTCTCTCTCTCTCTCTCTCTCTCTCTCTCTCTCTCTCTCTCTCTCTCTCTCTCTCTCTCTCTCTCTCTCTCTCTCTCTCTCTCTCTCAAAACCCCGAATAGATTATTTAAATCTACTTTGTCATTTGCGGGTTTCACACGTTAAAGCCCCTCCGACATTATCTCGTTTCAAGGCAAGTCTTTATAGGTATTTGACATTACTCAAATAATAATATCTAGTTATTCGTAGACACATATGTGTATATGTGTGTGTGTGTGTGTGTGTGTGTGTGTGTGTGTGTGTGTGTGTGTGTGTGTGTGTGTGTGTGTGTGTGTGTGTGTGTGTGTGTGTGGACCCGTGAGGGCGTTTGTGCGCGTATGCGCGTGTTTGTGTTTAGTGGACTATATATTTTGTATCACTGTGCTTTGATGTCCCTGTTTTATGTATATCTTGTACTTAGTTAGTCGTAGTTGTAGCAACGGCAGGTACGAAAAATGACATAGTCACTGACTGTGTTAATATCTTCACCGTTGTAAAATAAAGATTCATTGATTCTCTCTCTCTCTCTCTCTCTCTCTCTCTCTCTCTCTCTCTCTCTCTCTCTCTCTCTCTCTCTCTCTCTCTCTCTCTCTCTCTCTCTCTCTCTCTCTCTCTTATTATATATGCTCTTGCTGTGCTAATGCCATTGAATTTCAGGCTGGTAAGCTTGCATTGTGTCATCAGGACATCAGCTGCCCTTTCTGTGACTGCATCGCTCACTAGATTTATAAAGAGAGGGTAGTAAGAGAGAAGGAATGACAGACCTATCATTTTGATCCGTCCACTGAACACCTACTGCATAAAGTAATAGGGACTACCCTTAGGCGACCCGCAATCCGCTGGAGAATATCCAGTCCTCCCCCCGAGAGGGGAGGCTAGTGCATGAATAGTCCTTGGGGCGAAACCGGTCGTAGGTGGCAAAAACCTAAATCTACCCAGCAGGTCTAATATTTGTTTGGAATATTCATGCACTAGCCTCCCCTGAAGGATACAGTGGCTAATTTGACCTCCCGAAGGCCTACAAGGGTCCGTCCCAGTGCGCAAAGGCCATATGGCCGACGTCGGCCAGCGTTGGCCCGCACACATCTGTGCGCGGGCCAGCGGCGGCCGACGTCGGCCAGATGACCTTTTGTGCATTGCGGTGTGGCGAACCACTGCCACCAGTAACATATAGTTTTAGGTCTCTGCTCTTTTCGTAAAAGAAATCATGATGATGAAAATTCATTTATTAATGATTTCCACTTGTTGAGAAGAGATCTTCTGACGTGGATCACACCACACATGCCTGACATCAAAACAGCAGTCAGCCTACTAACACGAGTCCGCATTTTACACCACTCGCATGGCATTTTCTGGGGTGAGATACCGCTGTTCGATCACCTAGCAACCTTCGATTTACCTAGCAACAAGAAATGGAAAGACGACCGAACATGAACACATGCTGAAGTGAAAGTGTGACGTAACAACACTTGTGCATATTGAAATGACACATGTATGGAACATGGAAGTGCGTCGTTTCAACTTTAAAATTAGAACTTGACTTTTTGGGTCACTATTAATAGAAAGCAGTAGCTGCATCTTCCGAAAAAGACAGGAGTTGTGTGCAAGCGTCTACAGCGATTTGAAGGAAATACGTGGCAGAAACAGATTAAGCTACGTTTCCATAAACACGAATACGATACGAATTTGATCCGAATCCGAAGCGGGTCCGAATCAGAAAAGTTCTTGAAAGTCCTTTTCATGTTTGTGTGTCGCCCGAGGCGGTACACGAAATCGAATACGACTTGGCACGAAAATGACGCGATTTTTAAGGGAAAATTGCATCACCATATCGGGTTCGGACTGTATTCATATCGGATTCGTGCGTATGGAACCGTAGCTTTAGAGGTTTTGTCAAGAATTGTCGGAATTATGACCTTTAGAGGTTTTGTCGTGAATGATGAGAGATAATTATCGGGTTTGCTGGCACCTAAAGCACACTTGTGATTTCAGAGTCCTCAGACATAAACATATAGCGGGGTGAGTCCATCTTGAAGGCTGTTTCTGACTTTGTGTGTGTGTGTGTGTGCGTGTTTGTGTGTGTGTGTGTGTGTGTGTGTGTGTGTGTGTGTGTGTGTGTGTGTGTGTGTGTGTGTGCGTGCGTGCGTACGTGCGTGCGTGTGTGTGTAGGTACACCGACAAACAGGGAACGGATGGACAATACAACAAACATTGGCGATCAGCCAAACACGTCCGAAGATAGCACGGATCTGAACCAGGCAGGGATAGGGGGCACAACACTCGTGGTCAGCCCTGTGCCAATACAAGGCAGCGCTGGCGTTTCAGCTTCAAGTATCGGCCTGTCTTTAAACGACTCCCAGTCAGTGGAGGTTTCGACTGAAGGTAGCAGCCAATGTTGACAGCGACTGAAGCAAGCTATATTTAAAGCGGAACACAGTGTGGGCAGGTTCATGACTAATTCAGTGAAGTTTGCAGGCGTTACCAAACATATGGCCAATTCTTTATGGTTCACCAGTTTCAGTTGTATTCCAGTGTCTCCCCTCCTTTGCTTGTAATTTTAATAAAGCGTTCCATTCAAATACAAACCGACATTGCAAGAACTCTTTTGCTGATTATTGAGTGGAATTATGGAGCGCAGTCGTGACACGTTATGGTCGTGTTTCCGGTTTTTGTCATTTTTGAAAGACAGTCTTCGCTACCCCACGTTCGTGTTAGCCAGTACGCAACAGGCCATTGTGCCGACTTTGGCTCGCGCACGCCCGTACGCGAGCCAACGTAGGCCCGATGGCCTGTTGGGCACTGAGTAGAAAGTTGTCAGAGTCGTGATGCCTCAGATCTGAGTTTTTGGGTGATCTGTGATTGACAAAACAATGCCTTGGTGAAGCCGTGACAGTAAACCCAATACCCCTCTTTATTGTCAGAGTTTGTCAGAGTTCTTTCGGCACCGCTGCCTTCTTGGTTTTCTCCCGCTACTTATTGTAGTTTGGGTACCGCTGTAGTTCAGAGCCTAGAGGTACAAGCTATTTTGTTGCCACCTTGTTGAACTATTATGGTCGATCTGTCTTCTGAACCATAATGTCGTCCTCATAGGACTTCGAACCTTGTGGTTGGTTCATCGCGTGAAAGTTCTGTGAATATACTGTATCAGATTCAGGATGGGTAGATTTAAGACTACATACAGCGATGCTGACCCCTTCAGCGTTACTGTTCCTGTCCTCTGCAGTGTCCCTTTTTATAGATTTTATGATATTTCCTGCAGAAATCTGAAATGGTTGAGTAATAAATCGCTCAGCGGATTTGATCTCGTTATTTACAAGAAAAAAAAAAAACACTCGTGGATTTATTTTTTTGCCGTAGTCAACCCGTTGTAGGTCCGTTTGCTACGGCAACAATGTAACCCACTCGTGTTTCATATCTTGTATCTTCTGGTGAGCAGTTTGACTGTATAATTTAACTCATTCTACCCCAGAGACACCACAGCAAGATAAGGATCGACCATGATAGTTCAAGGGTGATGCCAGAATAGCTTGGCGCCTATGGGCGCCAAGCTATTCTGGCATCATCCTTGAACTATCATGGTCGATCTGTGTCCTGCACTGCTAATGCAGTCTTCAGAGGACAACGGCAAAATTTGGGGATTTCGGTGATGGGGTAGAATGAGTTAAGCTATGTAAAACCACTCAAGTGAAAATCTCTGTGCCACATAAACACCAATGTAAGAATCTATATTTACTTTACTATTGCATCTTAATAGTTTTTCTTTTACACAGGTATTTCACGCCATAGACCAATGTAGCACAGACGTGGAGTGCTCCTATACTATCATTTCTAGACAGACCGAGGGGCTCCCATTCTCAAACTGTTTGATTCATAAACGAAACTCACAAAAAAATATCAAGTAGCTCAAGATCAACAACAAAACGAAAATTATTCACACAATTAGCAAGGTCACTAGAACAATCTGCTGTAATAGTCACAGTTTTAATACTTTTTAAAGGATGGGCTAATCAGAAAGTCTGAGATACCGCATGGATGACAAGCCAGCCAATCAAATGACACATACTTCATACTGAGTTATTGGCATGGCACTTTCAGAAATAATACACTTGTACTGCAAAGTTATGCGAAAGTTGCCTATCAGCAGTACTGCCATTATAGAAGTATAATATATTATAACAGTGTAAATCTCGCTTGTCTCTAAAATTGATATACTGGCATTTGCCGTAGGCAAATGCCAGTATGTCAGCTTTAGAGACAAGCGAGATTTTCAATGTTATACAATGAAAAGTTCGCTTTTCTCAACAATGCACATACTGCTTTTTGCCAATTTGTTATAGAATGAAAATTTCGCTTATTTACAACATGTAACAGCAGAATAGGCATGGGTCGTCAAGCAGGCAATGTTATCCTGAACATCCTCATGCAAACGGCTTAGCTTCTCAGGACTCCGGACAAGAGGCAAAGATCGTCATGCGTCTTAGCACGCAAATGGTCCACGCAGAAAGTATGTCATTTAACTCCTTCACTGCCGTTTTTTCGTCTACATGTCTCTTTTGAAAATTTGTTAAAATGTGTCTTATTGTGTTTCTTTCTTAGTGCAGAATTTCTCTGCATTTTGCACGCAAATGCAGTAACCTATTTGTCCTGGATTGAGGAAAAGTGAATACAATCCAAAGGCAAGAGACTGAGACTGAAAGGCAAAAGAAGCAATTACACATATTCTGTATAATGAAAATAATGCCATAAGATGTGAATGCAAAAATCTACAAAACCGAAAGTGTATCACTTAGGCTGGTTTTTAAGAAGCGGCAAAATATTGTACTGAAATTATTTTTTTTAATTCAGCTTGTTAGACAGTGATTATGGAGATGAGGCTTTCAAACAAACGTCCATTTGTATGTTTGTTGGTACACCCAGTGGCCTTCTCGTTTCATTTACTTTTAAAATGCATTTTATGGGCTGCTACCTGGCTGTCTAACGCACCTAAAATATTCTCCAAGAAGTCCTTTCCTGCCCTGTTAATTTTGCTTTGTGTTTCATTACTGCAATTGTAAAGCGCCTAGAGCACCTTGGTGATGAGGCGCTATACAAATTACCTTTATTATTTATTATTATTATTACGTTTGATACAATTCAAGCGAAACTCCCAGCAAGACTCTTTCTGGTTGATTTGTCTCCACGTTTGATAGAATATGAATTATATCTACACGAAAACATGTGCTGAACTATTGCCTTCCTATATGTATAGCTCCTGATGTCTCCCGCAGTTGCGGGGGCTCATGAGGATATGGCCTCTTGCTGACGCTACTTCAAATACATACAAACCATTTAGTCCCATTTAGTCTGGACGTACTGCAGCAGGAGACGGGTAATTCAAGGGTAGTGTCAGATTAGCTTGGCGCCGTCAGGCGCCAAGCTAATCTGGCACTACCCTTGAATTATCATGGTCGATCCTGCTCCTAAAGTTGGCACGCAATAGACTGGCGGAGACAGTGAAGGGGTTAAGGTGTAGTTGTGAGACTTAGCGTCCGATAGGGGGCAAGCTTCCGGTGGAGATGACGATCGAAGCCTTGAAGTACGTGTAGGTGCTGTGCGGGGAGGCCCGCTTGTCGTCGTGAACCCCGAAGAAGGTGGAGAAGATCATGCCGTCGACGTTCACGGAGCTCTTGCTGCGCAGCGCGATGTTGTTGATGCGGTACACCTCGTGTCCGTCCAGAAACACCTGCCGGAGCAATGGTGCGGATCATTCACGTGATTTGTCCACCGGTAATACGAAACTAGTCTCCTTAATTCATTGTAATGTCTGAAATGAAATCGCATTGTGAGAAGCTTTACACTGCGGCCGTCGTAGGCCCGCGGACCATTGCCTACTGGGTACTGTCTTCGATAATAAGTATTCTTACGATGCGGCTTTATTATGTTCTTGGGCCCAGCCGTCTGATGTGAACAGTGGGAGACAATTTCTTTAGCCATGCCGGCGTTTTTGCACCACTGGCACGTATGTGACTGATAGTTAAGCCGTGATTCCATATTGCTACGCGGTACGGTAGGCCACACGACAAAAACGTAGCTGAGCGGGAGGCGGATAAACTGTTCGTGTCTTTCCATATAGCGGCGCGACAGGTACGTTCTTTAGAGTTGTTAATAACTTTGTCGCGGTCTGAAATCCACGCTCTCATTACTGCGAAATCACCTTTCCATCGCTCCATGGAGCTATAATTTTTCCGCGTCGCTGTCGCCTGCCGCTGCGCTGTCTCGTCGCGCATAAAGACACACTCATTCTTTATTTCTATGTTCTCGATTTCTGTTGCTGTGTCGCGTCGCTATATGCAATACACTCTAAGGCTGTCTTTACGCCAAGACCTAAAGCAATGTCATGCCTAGCAATACGACTATATAAGATCATACGACTATAAAAGATCAAATGAATACAGTAGGATCAAATACACTGCTGTCGTACTGTATTCATATGATCTTATAATTATTGTTAATGGCAATGATCGAGCGGACACTGTTACACTACAAGTGCTCACGGCCAACAGCACTTTCGTGTATTGACACAAGTTCCTTTGATTTGGAATAATGACATATGTTGTTTTGATACGGGTCTTATTAAATGCATATATGACTAGATATGTTGCTTTGATACGGGCCTTATTAAAGGAGGAACTGGGGACAGCGAGTACATAGTAAGTTCAGTGAGTACAGACTCCCTTTGATGGGGAAAGGTATCAGATTAATCACGGGCTATCTGATTAATAATGGGCCCTTGACAGATGGGACCGGAGGGGGCCCACGGCCCTCGGGAATGGGTATATAATTTTTATAGTGGGGAGCACCATCAGTAGACTTCTTATTTGGTGCCATGAGCAGGATCTCGAAACGGGATATAAACGAAAGAAATAGAAAAAAGAAGGGCGGGGGGGGGGGGGGGGGGGGGTGAAGGGGGAGGGCTTCCATATGCATTCTTTTCAGTCACTTTCTTCGCGCACCCCCTCTTTCCTTTTTTTTTTTTTTTTTTTTTTTTTTTTTTTTTTTTTTTGTGTGTGTGCTTTGACCACGTAGATGTATGATCACTGGTCGATCATGCACGCTTCTCTCCCCTGACAGTGCTTTTACATACTTTACTTTGTAATCTTCCTAAAATGATAGCCCTTTTCTTTTCATTTACTACTACAGTATCGACTGCAACCCCTTCCCCCCTTTTAGTAGGCTCTCTCTTAGGGTGCATGTAAATTTAGCTCTAGGTGGAGGCATGGAATGTATGCCCCTGCAGACACCACAGTAAAATGTGGCTGTCTTTGCAGGTAGGCAAATGTTCCTGCCTTTCACCAGTATGCCGAATGGTGTGCTGACGAGGTCGCCAAGACCGAAACAGCTGTCCACACCGGCTAAATATCTGGACCCCCTTGGAGGACCTAGATTTAATTTTCCATGCACCGAGTGGGCTGGAACAGTGGGATATGTGATACGCCCCTCTTCGAGGGGGGGGGGGGGGCTTCTATATGCATTGCTTTCAGTCACTTTCTTAGCGCACCCCCTCTTTCCTTTTTTTATTTTTATTTATTTATTTATTTTTTTAGCTTTGACCACGTAGATCTATGATCACTGGTCGATCATGCACACACTTCTCTCCCCTGACAGTGCTTTTACCTACTTTACTTTGTATTCTTCCATTCAGCCAAAGACGCAAGTGTGGAAGGGCAGACCAGAAAGAGAAAAGCAGAGTTCAAACCAACAACCAAGAAAAGAGCAGTGAAGAGTTCGAGAACAACCAGGAAGAACAGAAAAGAAACAGAGTCCGAGCCCACAACTAGAAACAAGAAAACAAGCCGAGTTAGAGCCCACAACGTACGTAGAGTCCAAGTCAAGGGAAACCCACGACTCATCCAAGACCAACAGCCCAAAAGATCACGGGGTAAGTGACCTTACGATTAGTCATTGCTGAGTCTGAAAAAGGGGCCGAACCAAATAGCTAGGATGGTATAGTTGTTAGATTGAAAAAAAAAGAGGGAAATGGCAGAGGAAGTATTTAGGGTTTTAGGTGAGAAGGTGGAGGGAACGAGTCAGGCGATGAACGCCCAGAGTATAGGGCAAATGATAGGGACGGTTGACGGAAAAACTAGTGGCTTCTGCTGCACGCGAAGCTACTGCGCAGAACCAAGGAAAGAAAATGAGTCGGTCGTTCAACATAAATATAGTAGGAGTCCAACGAGTATGGTTTTAAAAATCGAGCATTAGAGATATTGCAGTACAATTGATATGGGAGCTAGAGAAGTCGAGGATAATTTGTTTTAAAATTTAAGTTAGTTTACTAGTGTATAGTTGCTAGAGTATAATGGAAGCGCAGTTTAGAGAACATTTGGAAAAAGTTGTATTTTTGGCAGGGTTTAATATTATTGGGACACAGTACGGTGTTCATCAAAACAACGATTGAATTAGCGCTGAAATTTGCAGAAATGTAAGAGAACGGTAGATAAAAGGTGCTGCGTCATACTGATATGTGTCTGTTTGGTCAGGTGAGACTGGAATTTGTATATTGGCTTTGCCCAAGGTGGTTTGACATTAGGTCCGCAGTCGTTGTACTGGTATCGGTGTATTCTGATGTGATAAGCGAGTAGCTATCCGGATCTAGAAACTATCGATGTTGACATCAAGAGGTTGACACATAGGCATAAACCTTACTTAACGTCAGGAAGGTAATAAATAAGATTGTATAAGAAATGTTAATACGGATATGGATTTTAAAATTTAAAAGAGCGTTGATTTAGATATTTGAATATAGCGTCGTGAATAAAAGAATGAAATTAGGAGAACAAGAGTGAGGAGGACGTCCCTTAAATAGAATTGAGAAAACGCCTGAGAAGTAATAGGGGCACATCAGACAGTTCTGATGGCGAGGAAGTCGACAAGGATCGTTCAATTCAGCCTAGTATACAGACTAGCGTAGTTAGGAAAATTCTTGAAGCAATACGGACTCTTCTGCCAAAGAAGGCTTCAAACTAAAAATGCAACTCTCAGATGATATCTGAGAGAGGACTAATTGTAATAGTCAGTTATGGATTATTATGTGGGGTTTTGTCAGAGACAATGGTATTTAAGTCTCTGGTGGTATCTTATCTGTTGCAGACGATAACAAAATGAAATTTTTCTTGAGTCTGATAGTGTTGGGGCAGCGCAGGGTTTAAGTATTAATCACAACCTCTTATTTCAGAAAGTCGATGAGGTTACCACGACTAGGTCGAGATGGTTGGTGACCTTTGTCATTGACCTACAGCCATACCATAATGCAATCAATAAGCTCTATAACGACGTGAAAAATGTCACCGGTAATACTTGGAATGTTTTTCCCCATTATTTGAGGAAAGGAAACAGTTCGTGAAGAATTTCGCGCAGCTGGGGCAGGAACTAAAAGTAGTGATGGATACATACAATGGAATTATTTAGTTTTGCAGAATACAATACGCTGTAAGGCCGAAGAAGAAGATCACTAATTCCGTTTGTTGGCAGTGCCCTCAATTTCCTTTTCGGTACCGTCACGGAATCGGAATTGAAAACCGTGCAAGAAAATGTACAAGTTTTGGCAGACAACCAACAAGAATTGGCGCATGTGATGGACGAAAGTTTAACCGTAATTAATGCTTCACCCGTAGAGATTTTCAGAAAATAGACACACGATTAATCAGTTGATGGAAGGTGACGCAACTCGATCTGAAGTCAAGAAACGTAACGCAAGAAAAGCAGAAGCAGATCTTCGAGTTATAAACTTTTATTTCGACGTACCTTCAGTCAGATTGATCTGGTATTCGAAGAAATCAAGCAGATGATACAACGCCTGACGATTTATTTTGAACATCTTCAACTTCAGCTGAACATGTTATCTTTCGGCCGTTTGGCTCCGAGTACGATCACTCCGCATAACCTTCGGAAATTGTTAACGGAGTTTGAATTACGTTTAGAATCACCCCTACACCTACCTGGGGATCCAAAGGATGAATTATGGAAATTTTATCAATTTCTTAAGGTACCATAATTCTGGAAAATTCACGAATTTTAGTGTTCGCACCCATACCACTGCTCGATTTTAATGAGAAATTTGAAATGTATAAGGTACGCAATTTACCTGTACCCATTAGTAACAGGAGATTCAGGTCGGCCTGCGCCAGAGTCTATGACGGCTCAGTATGACCTAGAATCAACAACAATCGCAGTAGACGCTCAAAGCACGCGGTTCGCGTTCCTTATGAATCCTATCAGAAGCCTGTTCCAAACCTCTGATAGGATTCTGCGCCATTAGAAGTGCCATATATCCTATGAATATTAATCAGTCTTATATGGCTCTGTTCCTAAATAATTCAGACGTAATCGGAACACTCTGTCAAACAAAGGTCAAGTTGGGTACCGTATTACCCATGGCACAGTACATATTAGATGGGATTTGGGTCATTAGTAACCAGAGTCCATTAAAGATCAGCGTTAGTTGTCACGGTAAGGGGGTCACATACCAACAGGGCAACCCACCATTAGCATTCATTTGTCTCAATGAGTCATGTATGGCTACTAGTGATTGATTGACGTTAACTCCTTATTACCAACAAGAGAGCCAGTACCAGGTGGACGACAGATTGGTAGGATGGCTCGAAATTTATGCATTTTCATTATAACGTTATGGAAACCATTCCATAATGCTTTCCAGACTACGATCCCCTCTCTTTGCCAAAAGAGTTAGACGAAATCAAGGAAATACCAATGGATCATCTCATTGCTCGCCTTCAGAGAATGCGATTCGTTAAACCAAAACACTGGTGGGCGATATGAAAATATTTGGTCATAGGTTTTATCATGGTGACCGTCATCGTAATTATAGTTGGGATCGGGTACATACGTTATAAGAGGAGACCTAGCTCATGGTTTGGCCCCATACTGTCGAAACTCAGAAGGGGTGAACGTGAGATCACGGTGCCCACGTTGACTTCGGCGGCTGTGCGATCAGCGGACGTGAATGACGTCATTAGAGCGAAGGGCTCTACGCCGATGCTGGAGGAAGGAGTGCAATTACTCCCCGCCTCGAATGTTGTGAAATTCTACCCGTCGTTGGGATAAAGAAAGGATCAAGGCTGTGACGATCCAGGATGGATCGTGAAAAAGAACTAACGCATATGCAGATACTTGATTGAGCTGATGATTTTTATGTGGAACATTTATTGGCATGATTTTGCTGAACAATCTTTTTCTTTAACAAGAGTGATTTATTTAGTTAATATGTCAAATTTACTTTGAGTTGTATGTTATGGATAATGTGTTTGCTTGTTTGAATTGCATCTGTTATGAATATTATGTGAATCATGGGAAAATGAATCTTGTGAATTGAGATTCCTTTTTTATGGGAGGAATGGGAGGAGTGTTACACTCTAAGTGCTCACGGCCAACAGCACTTTCGTGTATTGACACAAGTTCCTTTGATTTGGAATAATGACATATGTTGTTTTGATACGGGCCTTATTAAATGCATGTATGACTAGATACGTTGCTTTGATACGGGCCTTATTTAAGGAGGAACTGGGGACAGCGAGTACATAGTGAGTTCAGTGAGTACAGACTCCCTTTGATTGGGGAAAGGTATCAGATTAATAACGGGCTATCAGATTAATAATGGGCTATCAGATTAATAACGGGCTATCAAACTAATAATGGGCTATCAGATTAATAATGAGCCCTTGACAGATGGGACCGGAGGGGGGCCATGGCCCTTACAAATGGGTATATATAGTGGGGAGCACCATCAGAAGGGGGGAAGGGGAGGAAGAAAAGGACCGAGCTGCAATTTCGCCGATTTCGGGAGCTCGGGACAGCGTTCCGTTTTTGCCGCTTGTCCCTCCCTTGCCAATGGGGTTGGTTCTGCCCAATCCGTAGAATGAACAGTGAATAAAAAAATTTGCTGAACACAACTCTTGTCTGGCTGCGTCTTCCATCACCATCCCTTGCGTGTGGCAGATATATAACAACACCCTCGCTGGCAAGGCGGAGGTCACACAGGGGCTAGACATGACGTATTGGCTTACCGTGTTGTATAACATGCTGGCTTGCCTTCATGTATGACCTACTGATTTACCCCACTTATGACAAAACGGTTTATACTGATGTACGACGTAACTTACCACTATGTATTACGCACTGAAATAGCACTATGCATGGCGCCCTGACTCACCCAGTTGTATGACTTACCCTGATGTACCCGTCATGCTGTCCCGGGGTGTTGAGGTGGACGTACTGAGCGATGTTTTGCCACGCCCCCTTCTTGAAGTGCCACTTGCCCTCCCCCAGCGAGTTGCCGTAGTCAAAGTTGCAATGCACATCACTGTTGACAATTAGCAAGACATGTCGTCAAAGGTTTCTAGTGTAAAGCGGGAAGACCAAAACACATCACCGCCACGATTATCAAGACATGTACAGTTAGCAAGGCATACAGTTCAGTAATCACTTGAGACGAACGGCTTTCGGATACGCGGCTTATGCCGCGTATCTGGATGCCGTTCGTCTCGAATGGATTAAAAGTTTCTAATGAAGAGAAAAACATCAATGCCCACAGAAATACAGCGAAAAGCCTATAGAGAGCAGAGCTGTGAACAATGTAAAAGTACATGAGGTAATTGCAGTTCCCCACGCCATGCTTCATTCAGAAGACAAAAGCACGAGCAGCGAAATGACGTCACTATAAGCTTCACGTCATGGCATCGTTAGTCCCACGACGTCTTGCATACAGTGGCAAACTGAATTTTTTACTCATTTAATAGTAAACTTTCCATTATGAGAGGATCAAACTTTGTAAATCTGCAGATGATGTTCATACTCACAATTTAACCTAATCGTACCCGAGAGCCGGGACAAACAGCAGGGGCCGCTTAGCGCCAAGAGTCTTGTTATATCATTGCCGCTAGAATCTCTGGCATGTTCGCCTATAAAATCATGTGCAAGCTTTTGAACGCGCTCCGTTGCGCCCCATTTCAAAGTCGTCCTTACTGTATAAATAGAAACAACAAAACCGTAAGAGAAGGTGATGATTCGCACGGTCTGGTTAGTTCTAGTTTATACGCACAACCAACTTATAGATCGCTCCAGGTCGCGTATGCATGTGTGCGTGCGTGTGTGCCTGTGTGCGTGTGTGTGTGTGTATGCGTGTGTATGTATGTATGTGTGTGTGTGTGATGGTGTGTGTGTGTGTGTGTGCGTGTGTGTGTGTGTGTGTGTGTGTGTGTGTGTGTTCGAATGACATAATTATATATCTCCGGTCGCAGAATCCTGCCTCCTGGTCCCTAGTGACGTAGGCGTACACCTCCCCTGCTCCCCCCTCTCCCCCCCCCCCCCCCCCCCCCGCGTCCTCCACATCAATCGCGTAGTGAAACAGTCATCCGAGTGGCGTCCTCCAGAACACGTGGTACTGCCGCCCCACAAACCTGCATGGACAATTTGTAACTAGACAGACTGTAGAGTGTGGAAAGACAATCAGCCAAGTCGAAAACATTTTCTAAAACAGTACATGCACCTCGGGGAATTACTCAGCTCTGGACAGACAAACGCTTATCTCCTCTGCCCCTCCTTATTAAAGGGGTAAAGTACAAGACGTTCATATACATCCCCATTAACACATTCGAGACGTGCCGCATCCAGATACGCGAAATGAAGTCGCGTATCCGGATGCGGCAAGTCTCGAAATAGTTAATGGATGTTTATGATCATCTTTTATTTCGCCTGTAGTGTGTAATTTTATGTGGGCTTCAAGATGGCATCTCTGCGCTCGGAAAGGCCCATACGCGCCCATCCCATCCATCAGACGCCAAAAGGGTGCCAAAGTAATCTGGCATGGAATTATCATGGTCGGTCCATCTCCTGCAAGCTGGGGATAAATGGGACAAAGCGTGTTGTTTTCATCCCTACGTCACACAACCAGTCGCATTAGCGCAAACCATACCATGTGACCGTGATACAAAAACCAATGTAGCGACAAATGGCGGACTTCGTGTAGCCCTCTTTGTGACGCATTTTGGATGTGAGTTTTGTTCTATAAAAGATCACCGAAATGTTCTAGAGTAAAAAGTTATTTCGTGTTGTTCGAGACGGCAACGTCATGAAATATTTTAAATTACGTCATACGTCTATTATGTATAAATGTTTGTTTTCCTCCCTACGTCACACGACCAGTCACTTTAGCGCAAACCGTACCATGTGGCCGTGATATAAAAAAAAAAAAAAAATTTAACCTGTAGCGAAAATGGGTGGACGTTTTGTAGCCCTCTCGATGACGCATCTTGGATGCCAGTTGTGTTCTATAAAAGATCGCCAAACGTTCTAAAGTACAAAGTTACTTAGTGTTGTTCGAAAAAACAAGCACACTCAGTACTGGAGACGACAACGTCATGACATATTTTAAATTACGTCATAAGTCTATTATGTATAAAGGTATATTCCTTTGACGTCAGTCATGTCTGGCGTGATCCAGGTCGCAAGATGTTTTCTTGATTTTTTTAAAGAAAATAATGGAGGAATGAAAACAAATACGTTATTGGTCGGTAGGGTTCGCTGCACGGACCCTTGTAGCCTTCGGGAGGTCAAAGGAACCATTGTACCCCTCAGGCCTTCGGCCTTCGGGGTACAATGTTTCCTTTGACCTCCCTCAGGCCTACAAGGGTCCGTGTAGCATACCCCTCCGACCAATAACTTATAATATTCCTTTGCCGTCAGTCATGTCTGGCGTGATCCAGGTCGGAATATGTCTTCTTGATTTCGGGGAAGATCAGGCCTACAAAGGTCCGTGCAGCGAACCCCTCTGACCAATAACTTATGCACCGCCAGCAGCGTGTAAGAGGCTACGTGCTTTTCGGATGAGTGACGTGAAACTTGAAATTTCGTCACTGTGTACACGGCGTAGTGAGACTAGCGATGCCATGACGTCAAGCTTATAGTGACGTCATTTTGCTGCTCATGCTATTCTTCTTCTGCCGCTACAAGAGCCCACAGAGCGTACTAATGACGGGAAGCGCCGTGTGTCCATCCTTATTTATGTGCGCCGGCGTGTGTGCTGATCAGAGGTTTGCTAAGAAAGGAGGGAAATTGATAAGCTTAAAATATGAACAACTGTGAATGTTCCTAAAAGAAAAACGCGTAGACTTTGGGATGAAATCCTCCTCTTGTTATCTTTTCTTGTCTGCAAAGGGCAATGTTACGTTTATGCTAGAGAAGAACCCAAAATTGTGTTGTAACTGTCTTTTCTAAGCGTGTTTCCTTATCCTTTGGGTTCTTCTCTGCATTTTACTCGCTTGGCAGTCGCCTTTTTGGTCTGGAATACATGTACGCTATACCAACACGTAATGCGCCACTCGCCTGGCAGCTTGCCTCCCTTGAGCCACTCAAAGTTGCTGGCGAAGTACACGTCATAGCTCAGCAAGCGTGACGTGTGTAAAGGCGAAGGACTAGCGTGGAACCCCGCCCCGCGGTCGCGGTCTTGCGTGGATAACTGGCTGCCCGCGGTGCAGTGCACGCGCATCACATGACCTTTGGACATGCGCACACTGCTTATGAAAATTACCGGTGGTTATACATCTATGTAGACGGAATACCTGCGTTGTCAGGATGACTGTTGTCTGAAGCCAACGATATCCGCAGCACTTAGGGCCTAAATTAGACATTTCGTAAAAGCGTTTTATATATTAAAACACAATAAAACGAGAATCTTGTTCATAGATCTATGTAACCAGCATGTGACAAGCGCCAAGTGACCGAAACGTCGTTTGAAGTTGAAAGTTCAATGTCTTCCACTTTTGTCAGCACACTTTCTGAGGTTGGGACAATATCCGAGTGCTCAAGGCCGTCGGGTCAACGTCGACCGCCGTTGGTCCGCGCACGGCCAGCGGCCGACGTCGGCCGACGTCGGTCTTTTGCGTTTTGGGATATTCCCCCGTTTACCTGATCCCCATATACCTGATCTCCCGTTACCTGATCCCCCTCCCCCCCTTACCCCCCCCCCCCCCCCACCTCCGCGGGGTCGCTGACGACGTGCAGAGATTCCTGTCCCCACGCGTGTGACGCATGGAAGTCGTGCAGCATGCCACTGACAGACGTGAATGTGTTGAGGTGGAACAGCTCCTGGCTGACAACTGTCAACACACGGTGTGAAATACACATAATACGATTTCTTGTTATAGTCCGTTTGAGCAATGCCGCTTGCCTCGTGGGTTGTTTTTTTTTTTTTTCCAGTTAACTTTTGACCAAGATATTTAAGAAAAACGCTAAGAACAAAATGTGATAATCAAACTTGGTCCTAATCTAGTTTTATATTAAGCTGGCTTTAAACCCAACGGTTTAGCCACTACCCTCGGCAGACTATGGCGATGACCTACATAAAAGTTGAAATATATACCCTGTTCAGGCGGCCTCAGTGACCTCTGACCTGCTTCACTGACGGTGAAACTGTGACAAACTATCACTGATCAGACGTTTCGCAAATCCAAACTGTCGAACATTCAACACAAGGAGTGTGAAATTTACCGGAATAAATATCAGTGTTGCCGACTAGGGGTCTTATCAGGGTATATTTTAGCAGGTTTAAATAGGTCATGTTCAAAATTTCCTACCCCACCCGGGTCTGCCCTGGGGGACTTGGGTGGGGTTAACTATTTTTTAGTTCCCAGGGTCACCCTGGTCAGCCCCACAGGGTGGGTTTTCCTCTCTATTCTGGGGCATGTGTTTCTGTCTACCCTTTGTCCATTCACCTGTATTTGCCTTTTTAAAACTCTCCCAACTGTCTGTGCTGCCTGTAGCTCTTGATATTGGATGTGTGTTGCTAAATGGTCTTAGCTTTATTTAGGCCACATGTGTTAGGTTTATTTAATGTACTGGACCGGCTGGCGACATACATTTAATGTTCTGTTTAGTTGGGGTTTTTTTTTTTCACAAGCAGTGCAGGCACGTCCTGAGAAAGTCTTGTTGCTGTCGGAACGTTAAGCAATGTACAATCAATCAATCAATCAATCAATCAAAATTTCCGGAGGGCAGCGGCTGAACCACCGCAGTCAAGACTAAAGAAAAATTAAAATAAGTTAGAACCAAAGTTGGTGATCATCTTTTCTTCTTAGAGTTAGTTGTCTTGAAATCACGTGCGTTCAAAAGTTATTTGCGAAAAGCAGGAGGCAAGCTTTGCTCAACAGAGTATACACCTTAACTGCGTGTGTTTCTAAACTGTCTGAACAGTGATACGCACAGTATATAAATGTAATAAGACAAACAGAAAAAATGAGCAAGCTTGCAAACAAACAAAAAAACAAAACACTCGCCCATTTGTTAGTGTGATCAGCTGTTACCAATAACACTAACCCATACGCACTACAGCAGGCAATGGAAAGACCGTGATAATTCAAGGGTAGTGCCAGGTTAGCTTGGCGCCATCAGGCGCCAAGCTAACCTGGCACTACCCTTAAATTATCACGATCGATTCATCTCCTGCAAATGGCACATTGTCGTTAGGTGACACCTCCAAAATTTAGCAAATGCGGTTAAAATGGTTAAAGACAACAGGAATAATAAGAGATCAAGAAAATTTACGGCGACACAATCTTATCTGTAACTGTCACTGTCTAGAGCTATCACGGACACAAGAACAGTCCTCTCGTGTGTTACTCACCATGTGTCACCAAGGTGACCAACAGCACGAGTCGCATCATCTGGCTGGACAACACAACAGGCCCAATTACATTCCATCACACATCATTAAAGTGTGCGTTGCAGAGTTGATCTACGAAGCACACACACACACACACACACACACACACTCACACACACACACACACACATTCACACACACACACTTCACAGCGTGTTGTAGGCCTGACTGTGAGTAGAGTACGGGTACAGTGTCTTCATCACTACCTTCCCCATTATGTTTCAATTGTTTGTAACTCTGTGCACGCACGGTGCTACATTTCATTCTTTAAATTCAGTACACAAAATGTATTCGGAAAATATCGAAACAGATCTTATCACTATTCATTGACTGCTAAGCGTCTGTGAAATGCAGAGAACATCCCAACAAAGAAAGAAACACGCTTAAAAAGGAAGTTACAACACTGTTGTGAAGTAACTGTCTTTCTAAGATCTTCTACGCGTGTTTATTTATTCGTGGGGGTGTTCTGAGGATCATCTCACTGCCGAATGCGCGAAAGGTCATCGGTCATTTTTTTTTTAATGCAATATTCCCTTTTTTATAGTTTTGAGACCCCCCCCCCCACCTCGGACACCGCCCCCCCCTCCCCGCCCACCGCCCCCCCCCCTCCCGCCTTACCCCCGCCCCCCCCCCCGCCCCCCCCCCCTTCTGTTGTTTGATATTTTGGCGGATGGCGATGTGGATGAGGATGTCACACCCCCTGATGTTGGATATTTCGGGGAGTGGTGAGAGTCATGACACGCTTGACACTACTCCCCACCCCCACCCCCACCTTCCCCCCCCCCCACCCCCCACCCCCACCCGCCCTCCTCCCGTTTGATTTTTCGACCACTGGAAGCAAGGTCTAGCGGGAGGTCTTTTGTCACACTCAGTGTCAGGTTGAAGGACCCAGACAAAAAGTTGGACCCCCCCCCCCCCCACACACACACACACACACACACACCCTTTCTTCCCCTCGAGGTAACTGATCCGCCTTTGTTCGCCATGTACGCAAATATTCCGCTTCAGCGGTGTCTTTTTCCATCATAGTTGTATAAACACTAGACTAGACAACCGGGGTCACGGGTACATTGGCACCGGCGGGTACAATCAGGCGGCTCTGGAGAGGGCGAGATGCACCAACTGAGACTATAAAGCCAAAAGTATTTTGTAACCCAGTTTTAGTCATCTTCAGCCCCATAGAACTCGGTTGAGCCCTGATAGCCTTACCTGATGGCCTTACCTAGGGTAGATCACGCTCAGTACTACTGTACTTGCCACACGAGTCTCTGTATCATGTGCTGTAGAGAACCGCTCGTCTGTGGGCGAGCATGGGGGCCAAAGGCGATGTTGAGATAAGGAACCCGGGCCATTTGCCTGAGTGAGGCTAGTCCTGCGCGAGGCACTAAGCATGGTGCTCCGCTATACTGAGGGGAGCACCATGCTTAGTGGCTCGCGCATGACTAAGCTCACTCATGCAACTGAGCCCTGGTTCTATCCAGCAAACAGCGCAGCTGGCACCAGCTAATCTTGCCGGCGCTCCCAATCAATTGTATTGGTCACGCTATGAAACGGAAGCGAACTGTATAATCTCTATTTTCTCGTCCTGGCGAACGTTTGGGGTGAACACATCTCTCCTTGTGTCTGAGCATAGACCAATTATACTGGACCGCCAGCTGTAGCAATATTGGTCTATGGTCTGAGTTAACTCATTCAGCCCGACGACCGTATTTCCCAAATTTTGGAGGCGTCACTCATCTAATGACTACGCACCAGTTGCAGGAGCTGGATCGACCTTGATAATGCAAGGGCAGTGCCAGATTAGCTTGGCGCCTGTCGGCGCCAAGCTAATCTGGCACTACCCTTGAATTATCATGGTCGACCCATCTCCTGCTGTAGTGCGTCAGGGCTGAATGGGTTAACGAAGACTGCAGAAACACGATTTGCGCCGACTGGCAGTGAAGGGGTGAAAATGCAGCATCACAGCAGGAGACGGATCGACCCGATAATTCAAGGGTAGTGCCATATTAGAGATTAGTGGGGCGGTCCGTGGCGCAGTGGTTAAGGCGCCTGCCACCAATGTTAAAGGTGCTAGGTTCGATACCGGGTTTCGGCGTCGGATTTTTCTCCTCTAGTAAGTGTCAACGTTAATTCGGGCGGACTGTCGAGGGTTCTTTCTCCGGGTATTCCGGCTCTTCCACCAAATTTCAGGCCACTTTATAAATTTCAAATACACGCGATTAAAATTTCCGAAACCTCAGTAGCTGAGCTGACCCTTCGCACCACGTGAATGTCCTGTGTCTGTCTTGTACTGTGTTTGCCTTCAGAATGAATGCGTATGTCACGTGAGCGCGCGTGTTGGGTGCAGTTCGCGGCGCTTTGAGCCGATTCGCCGAATTCGGAAAAAGCGCCTATATAATAACCGGTATTATTATTATTTATATTAGTACCAGATTAGCTTGGCGCCAGATGGCGCCAGCAAGTACGGTAATAGTGCAGCTGTGTATTATCTGACAAAAGTTCTCGCGCTGCCTGTAAAATACGTGTAACCTTTTTGCCCTATGGCCTATGCTTTTGCCCTATGCCCTATGCTTGTGCCATATGTCGCAGAATTCCAGTAGAAACAGTGCACGACAAAGTAAATCAACAACTCAACAACAACAGCAATGGTATTAATCGCGGCATAACATTAACGCCGAAAACAAGAAGTGGGAAAGTAAAACGCGAAAACGAATCTGCTCAAGTCAACAGTTTTATCGTATATCTTTGTGACGGGTGAGCCAATCAGAAAGTCTCTTTCAAAGTATGATGGCAGACACAGGCTACGTCACACTGTCCTGACGCTTACACGTACATATCATACATTAACATTGCCACAACAGTGAGGTTTCGTTTGCAACGAACGACTGCCAACAACGAACGACTGCCAACAACGAACGACTGCCAACAACGAACGACTGCCAACAACGAACGACTGCCAACAACGAACGACTGCCAACAACGAGCGACTGCTAACAACGAACGACTGCCAACAACGAACGAGAGCGAAGTGACGGCGGGTATCAAGTTTCTACCATAAGAATTAACTCATTGAGCCCGACGCACGTACTTCCCAAATTTTGGAGGCACCATCTAACGACTATGCAGCAGTTTCAGGAGATGGGTCGACCATGATAATTCAAGGGCAGTGCCAGATTAGCTTGGCGCCTGCCGACAGGCGCCAAGCTAATCTGGCACTGCCCTTGAATTATCATGGTCGACCCATCTCCTGCTGTAGTGCGTCAGGGCTGAAAGGGTTAACACGACTCCGAACATCTTCGAGAGGCATAGATCCTCATGAGCCCGGAGGATATCAAATTTCTACCATAATCATAGATAACATTCCAAACATCTCCAAGAGGCATAGATCCTCATGAGCCCGGAGGATATCAAATTTCTACCATAAGAATAGACAACATTCCAAACATCTCCAAGAGGCATAGATCCTCATGAGCCCTCCGGGGTCATGAAGATCTATGCTTCTTGGAGATGATTGGATCGTCGTCCATGCTCCTGGCAGGCTCTGGTTTTACGCCGTCACTTCGCGGCTTTCGTCCGTTGTCGGGAATCGTCCGGTGCAAACATATCCTCTTTGACCTTTTACCTACAAAACGTATAGATCCTCACGAGCCACTGCAAGCAAATGGCACAGGCTCTCACGACACCCTCAGGCCAATAGAAATTTAATCATGGATAGCGACCGCAAATGGCTGGGCCGGCTCACAGCAATCTCCGCCATGAGCTGAGCTGAGCTGAGCAGCACTGAAGGTGTAGTTGTGCGGCTTAGCGTCCGACAGGGGGCGAGGTTCCGGTGGTCATGACGAAATTCTTGAAGTAGGTGTAGGTGCTGTGCGGCGAGGCCCACGTGTCGTCGTGACCCCCGAAGAAGGTGGAGAACATCATGCCTTCGATGTTCACGGAGCTCTTGCTGCGCAGCGCGATGTTGTTGATGCGGTACACCTCGTGTCCGTCCAGAAACACCTGCCGGAGAAATGGTGCGGAAAATGACAACTATTTAATGTAAACTGACTTACCGAACTAGACAGTGCAGCTTAACTGGGAACACTGACAGAAAGACGACGACACTGTCGTTGTGAAACTGTACTGGAAACAGTCTTCGTTCTAAATTAATACGCAAAACTGTGTACGATTCGATTAACTCATTCAGCCCGACGCACGTATTTCACAAATTTTGGAGGCGTCATCTAACGACTATGCACCTGTTGCAGGAGATGGATCGACCATGATAATTTAAGGGTAGTGCCTGATTAGCATGGCCGACCCATATCCTGCTGCAGTGCGTCAGGGCTACATAGGATAATCCGACGTACAATGCACTGACCCTGATCCGTGTGTGATGCGCGTCCCCTGAAGCATATGATTGACTAAAGCCACGTTTCCATAAGCATGAATCCGATACGATAACGATCCGAACCCGACGCAGCAATGCAGTTTTTGTTCGATTTTTGTAGAGCGCGTGTTTCCATATAAAACGTGCGACATCCGAATTCCGCCTTTGTAGAAACCACTGATATATCGCTAAAATCAGAATGGCGCGAGAACAGATGACAAAATTTACGTCATACTTTTGGTCCAAGTAAATCCGATAAATCCGAAAAATATCGCTCCCATGGGCGAACTAAAAATCGTGTCATAGTCGTTTCGTAGTCGGATGAGAAATTTGGTACCGCATCGGACAAATGGAAACACACAATCATAAAAGCGACTTGCACGAACTGTTCTGCCTCGGACCCGCTTCGAATTAGGGTCGTATTTGTATCGGATTTGTGCTTATGGAAACGTGCCCTGCTGTATGATGCTGTTACACTAACGTTTGGTGCGCTAACGCTGACGTATGATGAACGTACTCTGACATATGACGTCCCCGCACTTACGTACAGTGACGTATGATGCAAATCATGCACTTGCCCTGTATCATGCACTTAACCTGACGTATGGTTCACTTACACTGTCGCAGGATGCACTTACACTGTCGCAGGATGCACTTACACTGACGTATGATGCACTTACATTGACGTATTACGCGCTTTCGCATGTTTCGCACTGTCGTACTTATTTGAGGTAGGGTCACTTACACTAATATATGATGCGCTTACATGACGTATGCATTACTGACTTCCACTAGTGTATGACTTAGTGGTTAACCTACACAAATGTCGGTCTGACCCAGTACCCAAAAGTCATCGGGCCGACGACGGTCGCAGTAGGCCCGACACGGCAGTGCGCGGGCCCACTGCGGCCGTCGTCGGCCTGAAAGATATTTTGCCACTGTGGGACGTACCCTGACGTATTAGTTGCATGACGTTCTGACATACTTTGACGTATCACGTGCTGTCCTAACCTTATGAATAATGCACTGACTTACCCTGGCGTATAACGTACTAACGTAGCACGTACTGACTAACTCGCTGTGACCTACCCTGATGTAGCCGTCAATCTGTCCCGGGGTGTTGAGGTGGACGTACTGAGCGATGTTCTGCCACGCCCCCTTCTTGAAGTGCCACTTGCCCGTACCCAGCGAGTTGCCGTAGTCAAAGTTGCAATGCACATCACTGTCGACATTGAGCAAGACATGCAGTGACAGGTTTCCCCGCGGGGATCATGATATTCTAGCTTCTTGCAGTCGGGTAGTTCTGGTTGTGTCTCGACAGTCAAATAGTTAAGCCTTGGTACAGATCAACTTAAAAAAAAAATACTCTACGGCGGCAGATCAAAGTTGTCGCGTTTTTAAAGTGTGTAACTGCAACCTTATTCTTTACCAAAAAAAAAAATACTCTACGGCGGCAGATCAAAGTTGTCGCGTTTTTAAAGTGTGTAACTGCAACCTTATTCTTTACAACAAAAAAAAAAAAAAAAAAAAAAAAAAAATACGGCGGCAGATCAAAGTTGTCGCGTTTTTAAAGTGTGTAACTCAACCTTATTCTTTACAAAAAAAAATACTTTACGGCGGCAGATCAAAGTTGTCGCGTTTTTAAAGTGTGTAACTGCCACCTTATTCTTTACAAAAAAATACTCTACGGCGGCAGATCAAAGTTGTCGCGTTTTTAAAGTGTGTAACTGCCACCTTATTCTTTACAAAAAAATACTCTACGGCGGCAGATCAAAGTTGTCGCGTTTTTAAAGTGTGTAACTGCCACCTTATTCTTTACAAAAAAATACTCTACGGCGGCAGATCAAAGTTGTCGCGTTTTTAAAGTGTGTAACTGCCACCTTATTCTTTACAAAAAAATACTCTACGGCGGCAGATCAAAGTTGTCGCGTTTTTAAAGTGTGTAACTGCCACCTTATTCTTTACAAAAAAATACTCTACGGCGGCAGATCAAAGTTGTCGCGTTTTTAAAGTGTGTAACTGCAACCTTATTCTTTACAACAACAAAAAAAAAAAAAAAAAAAACTCTACGGCGGCAGATCAAAGTTGTCGCGTTTTTAAAGTGTGTAACTCAACCTTATTCTTTACAAAAAAAAAAAATACTTTACGGCGGCAGATCAAAGTTGTCGCGTTTTTAAAGTGTGTAACTGCCACCTTATTCTTTACAAAAAAATACTCTACGGCGGCAGATCAAAGTTGTCGCGTTTTTAAAGTGTGTAACTGCCACCTTATTCTTTACAAAAAAATACTCTACGGCGGCAGATCAAAGTTGTCGCGTTTTTAAAGTGTGTAACTGCAACCTTATTCTTTAAACAAAGAAAAGTACAGTCGATTGATAGATTGTTTTGAGTGTCACGAGGACACAATCCTATTCCAACCTATTCGAGACAAGCCACTTAGCCCCCCCCCCCCCTCCTCCCCCCCCCCACCCCCCCCCCCCCAAAAAAAAAAAAAAAAAAAAAAAAAAAAAAAAAAAAAAACCCACGACGTGCAACAACAGGATGTGCGCCGACCATGATAGTTCAAGGGTGGTGTCAGAATAGCTTGGCGCCTACAGGCTACACCCTTGAACTATCATGGTCGATCTCTTTCCAGAACAGTGACAGGCTTCAACGGATATCAGCAAGCAAAAAGTGACAATTTCAACCTCAGGATATAATGAGTTAAAAGAACTATGATTTAGACCTCAAAGGATATCAACAAAAAGTGACAAATTCATCCTCAGGATGTGATGAGGTAAAAATCCATTGCCGCCGTAAGTGTTCAAAGATACACTTCCGCAACAGATGGTTACGATACGCTGCACACAGGTCTAGCTATGGTTCATTTAGACACAGGGCAATCCAGTTCAGCAGAACGTCGTCTTTATATCAAGTGACCAGACACTGACTCCACTCCGTTCTAGAAATACAACGCTATCTGTAAATGGCGCTTTTCGTAATTACTATCTCTTGTCCCCGGGAAACCAGTATCAGAGTGTGTAGATGTTTATAAACCTTGTCAGGTGTGATAAATTGGGGGTAATTGGTTTAGACAGACACGGCCCCTGCTGGTGTGGGTGGTGACAAGTGATAGTTGGGGAATGAAGAACTAAATGTTTCTTGTATTTAGTATGCTAACTCTGTAACTCTGTTCCTTTCGTGTATTTTCATTCAAGGGTGAATTGAACCTGTTCAGTTTTAGTAGAAGAAGTACATTATAGCTGGAAGGGTCCAGAAAGCAGTATTGGGAAATATAATTTTGCGTGTTTTAGATCACACCTGCTCCACAGATTTTGGCGTGCGCTTAGGGGGTGCGCTGGTGTGCGCTTCTTAGAGTCAAGTTTTCTTGACTGCGTGCGTCTAAGCCGAGACTATGTATGTCTATAAGGCATAACAGACGCAAGAGGGACTGAAATTTTCAGATTTACGCGTAATCAAGTGGTACTTTTATTAACCCATTCAGCCCCGACGCCCTACAGCAAGAGATGGATCGACCATGATAATTTAAAGGTAGTGCCAGATTAGCTTGGCGCCTTTGGACGCCAAGCAAATCTGGCACTACCCTTGAATTATCATGGTCGATCCATCTCCTGCAACTGGTGCATAGTCGTTAGCTGACACCTCCAAAATTTGGGAATTACGGGTTGAATGAGTTAATATGTGGTGGTAAACAAGAAGAAGAAACATTAACACGCCCCGTATCCAAGTACGGCGCATCTGGCATGACGTGAGATACCTGCGGTCACAGAATGCGGATTCCTGGTTCTTCGTGATGTAAGCGTACACCTCCCCCGCTCCTCCGGACCTCCACATGAAGCGCGTGGAGAAACAGTCTTCAGAGTGGTGTCCCCCTGAACAATTGTTCATGGCGCCGCCCCACAAGCCTGCATGGAAAATTAAAGTACCATTACGCATAAATCTAAAGACAGATCAGCACCATTTGTGTTTGTTATGCCTTGTCGGCACACCTAATGAACTTTAACAGCAGTTTGAACACGTAGCAAAAGCACACGCGTAATCACACTTATTTCTTCTGCGCTGCCGTTAGCGTGTCAGTCTATTTGTGGCAGTTTCTCGCACTGAAAGCGTTGTATTTCTAGAACAGAGTGGAGTCATTGTCAGGTGACTTGATATAAAGACAACGTGTTCCAAAATGTATTGTCCTGTGTCTAAATGAACCATAGCTAGACCTGTGTGTAGCGTTTCATAACCATCTATTACAGAAGTGTATCTTCGAACAGTTACGTCGATAGTGGGCCTTCAAAGGTGCTGTGTCCAAAAATACGCATAATGTTAACACACTGATATATGTGATTTGATTCCAATAACACACAATACTTTCATATCGGATATTTTATAAAAACCTTTACATTACAAAGCAACGTCGGGCATTCATTTTAACATGACAATACATTTTTTATTCTCATATATGGTTCAATCTGTAATATATCCTTCATTGGACATTAACTCATTCTACCCCAGACACACCACAGCAGGATAAGGATCGACCATGATAGTTCAAAGGTGATGCCAGAATAGCTTGGCGCCTACGGACGCCAAGCTATTCTGGCATCACCCTTGAACTATCATGGTCGATGTGTCCTGCGCTGCAATGCGGTCTTGAGAGGACAGGGGCAAAATTTAAGGATTTTGGTGTTGGGGTAGAATGAGTTAAGCAATTTTTTTTTAAAGTCAGGATGTAATGGGTTCGGCATACCGCTATAGTCAGTCTTCTTAGAAGTGAATAAAATAGGCCCTATCTCAACTGTTCATCCCATAATGCTCCGCTCACCAGGCAGCTTGCCTCCCTTCACCCACTCGAAGTTACTGGCAAAGTACAGGTCATAGCTCAGCATGAGTGACGTGTGTGATGACGTAGGTTTAGCATAGAAGCCTGCGCCGCGATCCCGGTCATTCGTGTGCGCTTGGCTGCCCGCCGCGTAGTGCACGCGCAGCACGTGACCTGTTACACATGCGCGCATAAATTATTATAATAAGTACGCCGTGGAAATATGTCATGACTGTGTGTGTGTGTGGGGGGGGGGGGTGGGTGGGGGGGGGGGGGGGAATCACCAGACAGACCGGTCAGTATTTTAAGGAGGCAGAACGACCCAAGCAGGCTGACAGATAAGCCTCCTACATAGAATAGACGAGAGAAGGAGATGAGAAAAGAAAAGAATACTGCCCCTTTACTACCCCTTCAATGCCACTGATCGTACTTCTCTGCCACTGATCGTAGAGGGTACGTCTGAAATCTGTGTAAATTCAACCGCTAAAGGAAGAGCTCCAGCTGTTCCGTGAACAATTGTTACAACATGGTTTCGACAAGAGGCATAGTCCTCATGAGCCCGCGCAATTGCGGGGGCTCGTGGGGATCTATACCTCTTGCACTTGTGTGGTGTTCATTTTAATTCTTGGCTTTGAAGGGGTTATTAATCTACTTTATGGGGACACTTCATGTCTACTTCTGCTCTCAAAAGCAATACATTATTATTACTAATATTATTATTATAAGTATTAGAATTATTATTATTATTATTATTATTATTATTATTATTATTATTATCACCGGCCCAGTTACCTGATCCCCCGGCGGGGTCGTTGACGATGTCCATAGCTCCATTGGAGTGTGATGCATGGAAATCGTGCAGCATGTTGCTGACAGACGTGAAGGTGTTGAGATGGAACTGATCCTGGCTGACCACTGTCGATACACAATGTGAAATGCACACAGTACGATCTGTTTTTTTTTTTAATTTATTTATTTAGTTTATTTATTTATTTATTTATTATTTTTATATTATTTATTTATTTATTTATTTGTATTATTTGTTTTTGTTTGTTGTTTTTTTTGGGGGGGTTTTTTTGGTTTTTTTTTTTTTTTTTTTTTTTTTTTTTTGGGGGGGGGGGGGGGGTCGGAGGGGGTGTATTTCTAAAGTATGTACCTAGCAATACACACAGTAATGGTTGTAATGAGAAGTAGATACGCTCATTTTTTTAGCGCGATAACAGCGAAGTTTTGTCTGCGACCAACGACTTCCAAAAACAAACGAGAGCGAAGTTAGGGTGGATAACTAGCTTGTGCCATGAGCATAGACAACACTCCGAACATCTGCATGAGGATCTATGCCTCTTGGAGATGTTTGGAGGGTACCTATGCTTAAGGTAATCATGGTTTTTATCAGAAACAAAAAAAAAAAAACAAAAAAAAAAAGTCTTTTGTCTTTTGTCCAACACGAAGGTGATTTCAAAGTCCGGGCACAGAATTAGGTCTGAAGACAGTTTGACCCAAGCTGGATTCGAACCCACGACCTTCGGACGAGAGTCGAACTCTCTACCACCGAGCCACCCAGCTCCTCAACACGGACGTGCTGATGTTTGTCACTCACCCTGTGTCACACAGATGACCAGTAGCACGAGTCGCATCATCTGGTTGGACAACAGAACAAACACATACCATGAGTCGCATCATCTGGTTGGACAACAGAACAGACACATAACATGAGTCGCATCATCTGGTTGGACAACAGAACAGACACATAACATGAGTAGCATCATCTGGTTGGACAACAGAACAGACACATAACAGGAGTCGCATCATCTGGTTGGACAACAGAACAGGCACATAACATGAGTCGCATCATCTGGACAACAGAACAGACACATACCATGTACCACACACCGTCCTATTGAACAACAGAACAGACACATAACATGTATCTCACACCGTCCTATTGAACAACAGAACAGACAACCCAGTGCGCAGAGGCCATCGGGCCCTCGTCGGCCGCCGTTGTCGGCCCGATGGCCTTTAGCGCATTGGGATACTGTTATCACACACAACGTGCAACCCATCCCCCCTCCAAAACCCCCGCCCCTCACCCCCAAATCGTCCAAAAAAGTATTGATACAGTAATAGTAATGTCACCAATAGACGAAAGTTCAGGGGCTAATTTAGTAGCGATCTACTTTTCTTGCAGTTCGGGTGGTCTCGCCTTTTCCCGGTGATAAATGGTTATTTAGTTATTTGGGTTTAACGCCAAGCAGGCGACTAAGGCCATCTCACGGCGGGTAATGAAGGGTTAACCCTTTGAATGTCGGTAGTTGTTTGTTTTTTTTTTGTCGCGATGGTTCCTGCAGGAATCATCGCGACAAAACCAGCTACCGACAGCCGAAGGATTAGTAAAACATGCGCACCCTTGACAGCTGGATGCAACTCTTGGAGTGCGCATTTATGATGAAAGAAATCTTACTGCTGACACAAAATAGAAAGCATGATACAGAAAATACTTGTGTGAGCAGTGACCAATGTTCCTTAGCTCATTCGAGACGTGGGGCCTCCGGATACGCGGCTTACGCCGCGTATCCGGAGGCCCCACGTCTCGAATGAGCTAAGTTTTCGGCGAGGACTTCACTGTGCAGAGTATTTGTACGATCATGACAGTGTTGAACCCATAGTTATTTGTAGGTAAATAAATAAATTCAGTGCATTTCGTCATGCACATTCTTAGTCTTTAAGCCCAGCCTGAAAACGTATCTTCTTAATTTGGCATATCAGTGTTAATTTGCTTTGCTTCCCATCATGTCATTTTGTATGATGTTGCCTTAAACAGAATCTCACAGTGTTCGTTGTGTGAAAGACTGTAGTTAATATTCCTGAACCGTTTCTTGTTGTTGTGATTTATACTTGTGTGTGTTTATAATCATTTATAAAGTGTTCTGCGTAACTGGTGGGGAATGACTCTATAGAAAAGTGTTGTATTATTATTATTGGTAGTAGTAGTAGTAGTAGTAGTAGTAGTAGTAGTAGTAGTAGTAGTAGTAGGTGTTGTTGTACAACTTTAGACGTCATTGACAAACTCATTTTTGCTCGAACGTTGCACTTGAGCAGAAAACTATAATGGTGGTCTAAAACCTTATGCAATGACTATACAAACTGTGTGCATGTCCCATGTTAACAATGCCAGCCGTTCCCTAAAGGACAAGAAAAGTTTACCTTCTTGCTGTGCGTCTTATCTGTAGACTGAAACCCGTCTGCAAAAATCACAGGCAGAATTAGATCTGACCCAACGACCCAAGCTTCCTTATCTATATTATGTACATGTACTTTTCCTGCCGACCTACAAGTATAAGATACTACTAGGTCCGACGTCGGCCCAAGAACCTATGATACATCCTTTAATAATAAATAAATAAATCAGCGCATTAAATAGGCGCTTTAGGTCACGGACTACAGTGCCGTTTCCGTACTGTCCAGTCTCTTAACCTTAGTCAGTCCCAGTCATCCCCTAATTTTTCAATTCCCGAAAAAACACTACCGCCCACCAGCTGCACATTTGCCATGCACAAAATACAAAACAAAACAGCACATCACCCGTCTCATTTCTTGGCTATGAAACTGGTTCCTTACCAACCCCACACCCAAGCACAGCTGAAATCAGCGTGCTCCTCAAATCACTACGTCAACGGCAACTCAACATAGGCCCACAATTCTCCATTGGATAAGCTCAAGATGGCATGAATCAAAGCACCAAACATGTCTCCTCTCAGCTAACCGGACATTTCCAGCAAATTCCAACATTCAGCCCTACTACAAATTTTTAAAGAAGGCAAAAATTATTTTTAAAAACACCGGTCCTCTTACTGCCTGAACTGGCCAAATTTGACTGTATAATGTGACCTGAAAGAGGAACTCTCCCACCTGAACACCATTCAATCTGCCATCAGTGCAACTCTTAGACACTAGCTAAGTCAAACCCAAAGTGACACCATTGAATGTTGCTGCATCTTTAAGTTATGGCCCATTATGTGAACCGCATTGTTGTGGCGTTAACTATGCTGTTGATGTTTTGGATCATGCATATCTGATGCCATGAGAAACAGACTAGATATGGTCAGAATGCCTCCAAAATTGGCATGTACATCAAGTAACATATCTGATTTTCAGAAATGTTGCATTTGAGACACAGGCACATGAAAGTTTTTTTTTTTTCATATTTTTCCATTACCCACCCCTATACTTTTTCTGTTTTTCCAAGTTTACACACACATGCAATACAGTCAAACTGACTTCTGGTGTGCTGGACAACTGAAAAAAGTTACCATGACACTGACATTGATGAAAAATGAGCTTTCAGACCCAAGGCCATTTCCTTGTGTATCTCAGGGCAGCCAAAAGGACAACGTCCAGGCATCCTCATTGACCCTGTTATCTGGTGACAGCAAGCAGGAAGAGGCCTGTAACCAGCTGCCATGCCCTATATGCTGCATGCAATTTTTTCCTCAGGCAAAGGGGTCATGAAACAGCTCTGCACTTTAAACATTTAAGTCTACTGAGCTATCCCACATACAAAAAACTACACAAAACAGCCAAAACTTTGCTACGCGGGACACCCCGCATACCCAAACAAGTGTCTGGAGTGCTTATTTAGGAGGTAGCAGAGAAAAATGGTTATGTACAGTTCATTTTTATATAAAACACACTTGTCAGAGTCTCAAAACACCTCAACTCATGTTACAAATATAGTAGGCATGTGTGTGCCAAACTTGTGAACACTCCTGTAAAAGCCTGTACTGGTGGCTGCCACTGCTGTTCCCATAACAATGCACTCAAATGAGCTTTACGCAGTGTAAAAAATGCTTATGTTTGGCTCAGAATAGACACCAGAGACATCCCTCATGACAATTACAGCAGAATGACACCTCAGATGCAGCCAGTGTAGCAGGATCATGCAAAATAACTCTTCTGCATGTCACATTATTTTGGCGGCTTATTTCACTCTGAGCTCAGCTGTCTGATGAAATGCACATGCTGACACTTTTTCATTGTAGTTTTCATCTTAACCTTTGACCTTAAGCTCCCCCCCCCTCCCCACCTCCAATCCACCCCACCCCCCCACCCCCCCCACCCCCGCCATCCCCCACCACCCCATCCCACCCTAATCCACCCACCCCACAACTTCAATAACTGAAAGATTGCATTTTTTATCACCCCAAACCTCACCCCTTTCAAGGTCAAGGTCAAAGGTCACAGCTCAGGGTCAAAGGTCAGACTCATGACTACCTGTAAGACAAGAAATAATGAACAAACACACTAAACATAGCTCCCAGTGCAGGTAAACAGGCTGTTGCAATGCAAAACAAGCAAAAACGCCTATAAAACTGCAAACTCAGCGATTTCTTGGCAAAATTTCAAATTTTTCATGATTTTTTCAGTTTTCCAACTGCAAAAGTCCAAACTCAATGATATGGTTACATTAAACCAGTTTCCGGTCTATGTCACATATGGCATGTGGTGACCTGACAGGTCACGGACTACAGTGCCGTTTCCGTACTGTCCAGTCTCTTAGCCTTAGTCAGTCCCAGTCATCCCCTAATTTTTCAATTCCCGAAAAAGCACTACCGCCCACCAGCTGCACATTTGCCATGCACAAAATACAAAACAAAACAGCACATCACCCGTCTCATTTCTTGGCTATGAAACTGGTTCCTTACCAACCCCACACCCAAGCACAGCTGAAATCAGCGTGCTCCTCAAATCACTACGTCAACGGCAACTCAACATAGGCCCACAATTCTCCATTGGATAAGCTCAGGATGGCATGAATCAAAGCACCAAACATGTCTCCTCTCAGCTAACCGGACATTTCCAGCAAATTCCAACATTCAGCCCTACTACAAATTTTTAAACAAGGCAAAAATTATTTTTAAAAACACCGGTCCTCTTACTGCCTGAACTGGCCAAATTTGACTGTATAATGTGACCTGTTCCCAGTTATCCTTTAGGCCTTTTTGTTACTGCAATGTGGTGAAATTGTAGGTCAGATGAATGGCTAATCACTGATATACCCGTGATTATACCAATTTTGAGGACTTTTAGTAATGGAAGCTGAAAAGTTAATATACCTTACTATTTGCGAGCAGTATATGTCACTTTGGCCGAGGTTGGGTCGACGCCGAGGTTGGGACCCAACACAACCTACGGCTCCGCTTGGCAAGGGAAAGTACTGTGAAATGACTCGATAGGCAGTGTTAAAGTGGGCTGCAGTTGCGTTACTCAAATAAGTTCGCTCATAATCAAGTGTGAACGAACAGAAGCTAAGGTAACAAGTAATTTGAATAAAATAGTGCGACCACACACACACACACACACACACACACACATCCTCACAGACACACACATACACACACACATACAAACACACACACACACACACACACATACAAACACACATACGCACACACACACACACATGCACACACATAAGCACGCACGCACGCACACACACGCGCGCGCGCACACACGCAAACAGCAATCCATTTTGTCTACCTACCAATGCGTCCGTTCGTCGGTCTGTTCGCTAGTCCATCCAACCGTGCGTCAGTTTGTTAGTTTGTCCGTTCATACGTCCGTGCGTTTGTTAGTTTGTCCGTCCATCCACCCATCCACCTTTCAATCATCAATCAATAAACATAACAAGCTGCAAACAAGGAGAATAGACACGCAATAATAATGTATTTCACAAAATGTTAAAATTGAACTACCTTGTTATCATGAATAAATCCAAAAGCGGCAATTACAACAATGAAAACAACAACAATAAAAGGCATATATCCTACATAAGACTGATGATGGCGGTTGAAAAAATATAAAATGAAAAAAAAAAGAAGTACAAAAGCGTACAAAACAAGACTTATTAAAACAGAATATCCTAATTACTACGCTTAAACTCACCAAATGTTAAAAAGTGAATAAAACTTCCACGCACAAAGCCATGTACCACAGACATCTAAAATAGACATCTAAAACTGGAATAAGTAAACACCAAGCACTAAGAAATTACTATGCTAAATCAGCCTCACGTACTTCGTCGATATCTCCAGCTGTCCACGAAAACACCTACATAATCTACCATCTTAACCCAACTCAAATCGGGTCGAGGGAAAATCGGGATTATAAACTGTAAACGTTGGGTTAGGACGAAATCTGCTACCGAGATTGTTACGCGCCACCGAAAAGGGTCTGAGCATTTCCGCTAACTCGCTTGTGTTACAACGACATAGCTTGAACTGATCTTTATTTGACGAGTCCTGACGCGGTCTTATCGTGACGTTTCTCGACACTATTACAGATACCATGCGGAGTTTCTTAGCCCTTTGCGTTAGTGTCGGTGGCGGCGGTTTTAGTCGCGATGATTCCTACAGGAATAACAACATCCTGACTTCCTACAGGAATCATCGCGACTAAAACCGCTACCGACACGCAAAGGGTGAACGCTGGACAGCCACACGATTAAATAAAATACGTAAATTGGGACGTAAATGACCGCCTTTTATTTATGTGCGTATTTTTCTGTGGGCGCCTGAGAGGGTGTGGCAGGGGATCTAATCTTTTGTCTGTCAAGCGCTGTGTAATTCCCCTTGGTACGTGTACTAGTTCTACCAGCACTAGCCTGACCTATTCCGGTTTGTGAGTTTCTTGACATGAGTGCTCTTCACTTTAACTCGTCGCATACACGTCAACGAAATAACCTTGAATTAACATAATTCACCTTTGGACTGAACCAAATTGCCCTCAGACCTGATTAATTTTCTTCTCCAACTTTACATTCGATATTAGAGCTGGACTTTGAAGGCAAAACACAATAGTTCCATTTTTTTTTAAAGCGAGAGTTTCAATGAAATACAATGAAAATGTGGCTTTCTCACGAAAATGGACTTAATGTCCTTTACCTTCACAGGTCAGACCTCTTAAGTCATGCAGCACACTCATGCAACTGACCACTGGACCTTCCCTGAACTGTACTGACAAGCAAAAGAAATGCGACATATTCGGAATCATTGGAAACACTAAAGTGTTTTCGATGATTCTGAAACTGTCGCATTGCTTTTGCGCGTCAGTATATCAGAAAACGTCATTGGTTGGGGCGGCCCCACTGGATTCCTCTGAGATGGCGCTAAGCTGAGCCGCAGCCGTTGAGGAGGTGGGCTTCTTTGTTCCGGAGCCGAAGTGCACGTGCTCCTTCAGGTCACTTTCTACCAGCTTTGTAATCTGCCGTGATATGGCCAAAACCAAAATGTTTCATAAAAACGAGATTTTCATTGTATACTGACGAAACGAAAAATGCGACATTTTAAAAATAATCTTCCGGTGATTCCAAAAATGTCGCGTTTCTTTTGCTCGTGATATGGCAAACACCAGAATTACCAATTTGATAAAAATGAGATTGTCCTAGTTATATACTGACGAGCAAAAGAAATGCGACATTTTGGGAATCATCGGAAGCACTTTAGTGTTTCCGGTGATCACAAAATGTCGCATTTCTTTTGCTCGTGTAAAGTGTTTCTGACGTGATATGGGGGTGAAAAAAACGATTGCCGGATTAATTAAATAAATACATAAATAAAGTGTGTGTTTCGGATGATTCCAAAAATGTCGCTTTTCTTTTGCTTTTGATATGGCAAACACCAGAATTACCACTTTAGTGATTCCGGTGATTCCCAAAATGTCGTCTTTCTTTTGCTCGTCAATAATTATATTGCTAGAGAAATCTCGCTTTACTTGACCCATCTTATCATTATCAGC
This sequence comes from Semisulcospira habei, assembly GCA_036245525.1. Classification (NCBI taxonomy): domain Eukaryota; kingdom Metazoa; phylum Mollusca; class Gastropoda; family Semisulcospiridae; genus Semisulcospira; species Semisulcospira habei. The sequence continues at coordinate 248,413,827 of BTPG01000001.1, forward strand.
AACTTTTAATAGTGTCAGGGAACAACTATTACACATACTGGAGAAGGATTGGCCATGACAATTCAAGGGTAGTGCCAGATTGGCTTGGCGCCCGATGGCGTACATTTCTGACGCACTAAATGAGTAAGATGTCAAAAAGAACTTGCTTAAATAAGTACGTGAGAAGAGAAGGGCAGAAAGGTCTTCCAGTTTACGACATTCAACGATTTGAAGTTATCCCTTTTGTCCAGCATTATTGTAAGAACAAATATAACAAGAATGGCAAAGCCCTTAGGGCTCACGTGTATGAATGACCCAGTTCTAACGTAAGTAAAAGGTTGGCTTTTACACATGTGAAATGCACGTGAACTCAACATTCATGCATTGTTCACACTATTGTCAATCTCCCGTGAGGTGTTATGTTTAAAAAGCCACAAAGTATCCTTGGGCCAAGTTTGGGTTAAAGTTGTAGATAGTATTTGAGAAGAAATAAAGTTTAGCAAAATATAGCTTCTTGTTAAAAAGAAAATATTTCCTGATCTCCTTTGACCTTGACCTTTGAGAGAAGTCAATGAAATCGGTGTGCTTACACGTGGTCTTTTCACGAAATATCATGGGCCAAGTTTGAAGACTGTGGCTTTATTAGCCTCTGAGAAAACGTCGAAGTTATAGTTTACCACGGACGAGGGCGGAAGCCGGACCAACGACGGACGCCGCACCAACGACCACTGGCCCACAACTCAAACTCACTTTTGCTTCGCACGTGTACCAGAAACGGTATCGCCAAATATTAACCCTTTCTTGCCTTGATCTGGCCCCTTTAATCCTTCACTGCCAACGGAGGTACATTTTGTTTCTGAAATCTGTGTTCACTGAACGACCAAAAGCCACAACTGTTCTTAGAACATGGAGACAGAGTGGTCTCAGCAAGAGGCATAGATCCTCATGAGCCCCAGCAGTCGCGGGGGCTCATTAGGATCTACGCCTCTTGCGGTTAGATCGTGTTCACGTTTTCTCGGCATTTATGGGGTTAAACGAAATAAAACGAAACGAAATAAAACCAGAAGAACATGAAAGAACGGTCACCTGTTTTAGTGGCAAGGGCGCCTTGTCTGCCTCTTCCGGCAGTTTGACCTCCTCGTCGACATCGAAGGAGGGCGTCACCACTGCCGGACACTCCTTCAGCACTGTTCGAAAGGCGGAAGAGCATACTTATTTAAATGACGTGGGTCATGTCTAGCGTTCAGTTGGGAGCGCCTTATAGATCCTTACCAGACTTTTCTAGCGGTAGCAGAACACAATGAACGATTTTTCGAAATCAGAGGTAGGTCAACATTGCACGAGTTTAGACGAAAACAGTGGATTAAAAGATCGGACAAACATGCGATATCTGGCACTACCTTTGAATCACCTCTGCCATAATTCGGAAAGGCGAAAAACAGTAAGTAATTCTTTTTGGGGTGAAAAGCAGGATTTTCTTTTTATTTATCCATTCAGCCCTGACGCAGTACAGCAGGGGATTGATCGACCATGATAATTCAAGTTCTGAGACCACTGTAAAAATGAATATAAATTTTGCGCTTACAGTCCGTAACCCCAAACTGAATCCAGAGTAAAGGTGGTAAAATTTCCTAACTTTTCTATTCAAAGTTTATATTTGTGCATTATGTAGTTCAGAAGTTATTGCAGCTCTTAGAGCTGGCAAGAAACACCGATTTGCCCTGTTTACCACCATGTTTACCACCATGTTTACCGCCATGTTTACCAGGCCAGACCCCACTTTTGCACAGACGCGGAAATGATGTGCTCCGGGAGCCAGCATGCGTCAATATAAATAGGACCGCCCGCGTGGCGCGCTTTCGTTTTTTGTTTTTTTTTACCCAACACGCGAGACCCACAGTACCACCAATAGTACCAGTGACCGACTGTTAACTTCTGGCACCGGTGCCCTGGAGGAACACTCCGCCGAGGTATACCCTAAAGGTTACCTTGCCGGTCCCAAGCCCGGATAAAGGAGGAGGGTTGGGCGTAGGGCTAGCAACCCTACCCCGGAAAACACTTCCTGCTACAGAAACGCCAACAGAGAATCAACAAGAAAACTCAGCCTTGGGAAGAGAGAGGTCTTCAACAAGAAGATTTATGACACCATGTAGTGAAAGCCGGAAGACTTTGGAAGCTACAAGGCCGATACCCTTTCTTTCGACCAGGGCAACCAACACTGGTACATGGAACGTAAGAACCATGTGGGAGACAGGAAAAACATTTCAAGTAGCGGCGGAGATGAAGAATTATAACCTTGCCCTTCTTGGAGTTAGTGAGACAAGATGGACACAATCTGGACAGAAGCAACTAGCCTCAGGAGAGAAGCTGCTGTATTCTGGACATGAAGAGGACAACGCCCCTCACACACAAGGAGTTGCACTGATGCTCTCAAAAGAAGCACAAAGAGCACTCATAGGATGGGAACCTCATGGACCCAGAATTATTACAGCCTCCTTCCATACCAAGATGGAGAAGATCAAGATGAACGTTATCCAATGTTACGCACCCACCAACGACAGTGATGAAACCACCAAGGATCAGTTTTACGAGAGACTACAGTCTATCATAGAGAAGTATTCAGAAAAGGACTTCACCATTTTGATGGGAGACATCAACGCCAAGATAGGAACGGATAACTCTGGATATGAAGAAGTCATGGGGCGCCATGGACTAGGAAATAGAAACGACAATGGGGAGAGGCTGGCAGACCTGTGCGCATCAAACAACTTGGTCATCGGTGGCAGCATTTTCCCCCACAAGAACATTCACAAGACCACATTGGTTTCTCCAGACCACACAACAAAGAACCAGATTGACCACATCTGCATCAGTAAGAAATTCAGAAGGTCCATGCAAGATGTGAGAGCAAAGAGAGGAGCGGACGTGGCCTCGGACCACCATCTCGTGGTGGCCAAGCTAAAACTGAAACTAAAAAAGAACTGGACAACAGCGCACAGGGCACAACAGAAATACAATACCGCCTTCCTGAGAGACACTACCAAGCTGCAAGAGTTCAAGTTGACCCTCAGCAACAAGTTTCAAGTATTACAGGAGCTGTTGGAAGAGGAGGAAGGTACCCTCGAGAACAAATGGGAAGGAATTAAAGAAGCAGTTACATCAACCTGCAGGCAGTGCTTGGTCCCAAGAAGCACCAACATAAAGAATGGATCTCTGTTGACACACTGAGTAAAATTTATGAGAGGAAGAACAAGAAGATAGCCGTCAACAACAGCCGAACAAGAGCAGAGAAAGCCAAGGCACAAGCAGAGTACACAGACGCAAATAAACGAACGAAGAAGAGCATTAGAGCAGACAAGCAGAAATATGTGGACGACCTGGCAACCAAAGCAGAACAAGCAGTTAGAGAGGGCAACATGAAAGAACTTTACAACACCACCAAGAAGCTAGCAGGGAAGTACAGAAGACCCGAACGTCCGGTCAAAGACAAGGAAGGAAAACCAATCATGGGTGATCAAGAACATAGAAACAGGTGGAAAGAACACTTCGAAGAGCTCCTGAATAGACCAGCACCGAAGAACCCACCAGACATCGAACCTGCTGAAACGTACCTACCTATAGAGGACAGCCCACCCACAAGAGAAGAAATTAGGATGGCCATTAAGCAGCTCAGGAATGGAAAAGCAGCAGGACCAGACAGCATCCCAGCTGAGGCGCTGAAGGCGGACTTAGAAACAACAGTGGGAATGTTCTACCCACTATTTAAGAAGATCTGGGAACAGGAACAAATACCAGCTGACTGGAAAAAGGGATATCTTATTAAGATCCCGAAGTAACTGCACAAATTACAGAGGGATCACGCTGTTATCAATGCCGGGGAAAGTATTCAATAGGGTTCTGCTGAACAGAATGAAAGACCCAGTTGACGCCCTACTTAGAGACCAACAGGCTGGCTTTCGCAAAAATAGATCCTGCACTGACCAGATTGCAACGCTGCGAATTATAATTGAGCAGTCGTTATAGTGGAACTCATCCCTGTACATCAATTTCCTGGACTATGAGAAAGCATTTGACAGCGTGGACAGAGAGACCAATGGAAGCTCCTAAGGCACTATGGGATACCTGAAAAAATCTCCGCCATTATCAGGAATTCATATCAGGATCTAAGTTGTAAAGTGGTACATAGAGGGCAACTCACGGAGGCATTCCAGGTGAGGACAGGCGTCAGACAAGAATGTCTTCTCTCGCCATTCCTCTTTCTACTGGCGATTGACTGGATTATGAAGATCTCTACAGCTCAGAGAAGAAATGGAATCCAGTGTACACCTTGGAAGCAGCTAACTGACTTGGACTTCGCAGACGACTTGGCCCTACTATCACACACCCAGCAGCAGATGCAGGAGATGACAACCAGTGTAGCAGCTACCTCCGCACAGTTTGGCCTCAACATCCACAAAGGCAAGAGTAAGATACTCAAGACAAACACAGCTACCACTAACCCGATTACGCTTCACAAAGAAGCACTAGAGGAGGTGGACGCCTTTACTTATTTGGGTAGCGTCATCGACAAACAGGGAGGCTCAGATACGGATGTCAAACAACGGATAGGGAAAGCACGAACAGCATTTATACAATTGAGGAACATCTGGGGATCCAAAGAACTATCAACCAAGACCAAAGTCAGGATTTTCAATACCAATGTCAAGGCAGTTCTTCTATATGGAGCAGAAACTTGAAGAACAACAGTTGCCAGCACAAGGAGAATACAAGTCTTCATTAACAACTGCCTGCGCAAGATCCTAAATATCCACTGGCCAGAGACCATCAGCAACAACGAACTCTGGAATAGAACCAATCAGCTGCCTGCAGAAGACGAAATTAAACAACGACGTTGGAGATGAATAGGGCACACTTTACGTAAGCCAGCGGACAACATCACCAGGCAAGCCCTAACATGGAATCCACAGGGCACGCTGAAAAGAGGCAGACCAAGAAACACATGGCGCCGAGAACTGGATGCAGACCTTAAAGGGCTGGCTTAACTGGGCGAGACAAACCCGAACCATGTCTCGGCGAGACACCCGTGACAGTCAATGCGAGATACCCGTTCCACCCGTTTATTAGGTTCGGCACGTCTGATCTTGTCTCGGAGAGTTCGCCGAACCTAATAAACGGGTGGAACGGGTATCTCGCATTGACTGTCTCGGGTGTCTCGCCGAGACATGGTTCGGGTTTGTCTCGCCCAGTTAAGCCAGCCCTTAAGACCATGAAGATGACCTGGAACCAACTGGAAAGGAGAGCCCGGGACAGAGACTCTTGGAGATCCTTTGTAGGCGGCCTATGCCTCAGTAGGGGTGCAAGGTATAAGTAAGTAAGTAAGCCCTGGAGGAAAGGTTTTCTACTTCGTCCTGCGGGTTTTGGAGACCTTGTACTGCTTTCTGGTGGTAATAAAATTAAACCAAACAAACATGAACGTGTCTCCGAGTTGCTAAGTCCAAGCATCCAACATACCAGCATTTCATTCCGATTCGTCACCCCCCATCACATGTGTGTGCAGGGGGGGGAGGAGGGGGGGGGCAGTGTGGGGGGGGGGGGCAGTGGGGGGGGGGGGAATTTTAAAGAGTTCTGTCTTGAAATTAAAGAATGGCAACGAGCTCTTCAAATTTCAGGAAATAACCAAGACACTTTCACGGATCACAAAGATCTTATTTCGGTGTTTACTTTTCTGAATGAACGCTTATTTCGCAACCCCCCCCCCCCCCCACACACACACACACACACACACACACAAACACACACACACCAACCCCTAAAAAGAAAGACAAAGCCCTTATGGCTCACGTGTTTGACCGATCCACACATGTCTGACAATAAGTAAAGGGATGGCTTCTGCACTAACAAAATGCATGTTTTCTCAAACTTTAATTAGTTTTCACACATATGTCAAACCCCCGTGACCTTTGACCTTTGCGATGAGTCGACTAAATTTGGATACATAAGAGGTCTTATCATCAGCTACCGTTTTGCCAAATTTGATTAAAAAGTTTGCAAAAATGTTGATAATGAATACAACTATTGGCATTTTATGCTTATTTGTCGACCTCTTGTGACCCTTGACCTTTTCTGAGAGGTCATCCAAATTAGTATGCGTAGATAGTTCTTACCGTCAGGTATCTCTGTAGTAAGTTTGGGTTTGGAGTTGTGAATAGTAATTGAGAAGAAAAAAAAAACATTTATTTGTCCAAATATGGCTATTTGTTAACCTATTTCCTGAGCTCTTGTGACCTTTGACCTTTCTGAGGGGTCATTCAAATTAGCATGCATAGATAGGTCTTATCATTAGGTATCTCTGTAGCAAGTTTGGGTTTGGAGTTGTGAATAGTAATCGAGAAAAAAAAATTTTTGGTCAAAATATGACTATTTTTTTTACCTATTTTCTAAGTTCTTGTGACCCTTGGCCTTTTTGAGGGGTTATCCAAATTAGTATGCATAGATAGGTCTTACTGTCAGGTATCTCTGTAGCAAGTTTGGGTTTGAAGTTGTGAATAGTATTTGAGAAAAAACATCTTTTTTTCAAAATATGGCGATTTTGGACCTATTTTTTTCACCTCGTGACCCTTGACCTTTCCGAGGGATCAACCAAATTAGTATGCATAGAAATGTCTTACCATCAGGTATCTTTGTACCAAGTTTGGGTTTGTAGTTATGAATTGTATTTGAAGGGAAAAAAAAAACATCTTTTGTCAAAATATGGCTATTTGGGACATATTTCCTGAGCTCTTGTGACCCTTGACTTTTCCGAAGGATCAACCAAATTGGTACATGTATAAAGGTCTTACTATCAAGTATCTTTGTACCAAGTTTGGGTTTGAAGTTGTGAATAGTAATTAAGAAAACATAAATTATGTCTATTTTTGATATATTCCGTGATCCCCTGTGACCTTGACCTCTGTGAGAGATCACTGAAATTGGTATGTTTAGAAAGGTCTTGCCACAAAGTATCCTTGGGCCAAGTTTGAAGACTGTAGCTTGAATAGTCTCCGAGAAAGTGCCAACGTTAAAGTTTACCGCGGACGACGGACGGATGACCACTGGCCCAGAAAATAGACTCACTTTTGCTTCGCTCGTGAGCCAAAAAAAAAAACCCCGCTAATCATGATTCACGCTATTAGGGCATATCCCTCCTCCCCCTCCCCCCCCCCCCCCCCCACCCCAACGCCCCCCCTCCTCCCCCCTCCCCCCCCCCCCCCCCCCCCAATGAGAATGTGTGCCGCATGCTCGCAAAACGCTGCCTCAGTCATAACAGACGATTTCCGGAAATCAAAAATAAATTGAAGTTGCACGCGTTTCGACGCAAACAATGGATAAAAACCCGGTACAAACACATCGTATTTTTATCCGCGCTTTTCATCCATTCTTATCGTCAAAATATTTGCACCTTTGGCCCACTTTTGATTCTCGAGCAACGTTTGTTGGCATCCACAGTGTGTTGATTATCCACTAATAACGGCACGACTGCCACCAGGACGCGCGCCGCCATGACCGGGGGCGTTTCCGGCGACGCCGTCCAATTAGTCAATCATTTAACCCCTTCACCGCCGAGAAAAAAGGCACACCACGCTGCTGCAAGAGACATAGATCCTCATGAGCCCCCGCAATTGCGGGGGCTCATGAGGATCTATGTCTCTTGCTGAAACCGCCTTATATCCATTGCTTGTGAGGCGGTTGGTAGATGCTCTTTCGCGTTGAATTTACACAGATTTCAGACGTACAAGGTACGATCCGTGGCAGCGAAAAGGTTAAAGCGGTGACACCTAGCTGTCCTTCTGTAACATTACAAGGGGGGAGGGAAGGGGGGGGGGGGCTCAGCCTACCGTCCTTGACCTGATTCAGATTGAGGAGTAAGTCCTACAAGTTTAGGAATAAGCCCCTACTGCAGTGTCACACCTGTGCGGGGCGGCATGGCAATCACGGGGTCCGAAAGTCCGAGTGATATCCTCTGCTTGTTGGTGTATAACTTGAAGAACCTGAAAGTCTGCAAGTCCCACAGCCGACCGACAAACTGCTCTATCTCCGACAAAAACCTTACAACCTGCACACACATAGCACCACACCGGGGGCTCGTTGCATGAGTCAGCACGAGTCCTACGCTATAGCTTAGTCCTGCGCAAACCAACAAGCAAGGTGCTCCGCTATAGCGGAGCACCTTGCTTGGTGGTTTGCGCAGGACTAATCTAATCTCACTGATGCAACCGACCCCTGAGAAATATTCGGCCGCGAGTCAAAACCAGGAGTTCACACATTTGCCGACCTTTCGCGACCCTTGAACTTTTTCAAGGGTCAGTCAAATTGTAATAGTGTGCATAGAAAGATCTTGCCGTTAGGTATCTCTGTAAAACGCTTGGATGTGAAGCTGAAAATGATAAATTTGTCAATACATGCCGGCCTTTAAAAAAATTATTTCTTGACCCTTGTGACCTTTACTTTTGAGAAGTCCTAAAGTTGGTATGATTAAAACAGTCGTGCCACAAAGTATCCTTGGGCGAAACATGAAGACTGTGGCTGGAATAGTTAACGTTTACTACGGCCGACGGCTGACGACGAACGGACGACCATTAGCCCAACACCTAGACTCACTTTTGACATTGCACTGGCGCCAGGAATGCACTCTCAAGACTTTTCCCCTTCTGATCAGCAAGCAATCAAATATTCAATCAAGTATTCAAATCGATGTGACAAAAGTACACACCAACAATTATCTTGGACCGTTTCTTTTGAATTTGCGTGTGCATTTGTAGCACTAATTATGCTCGAAATTATAATATATAATCTGTCTCGATGTCTCTTTCCAGGGGCGGATCTTGGGCAGGGGGGGGGGGCCGGGGGGGGGGGGGCCGGGGGGTTCCAGGGGTTCCGAAAACACCGCCCCCCTCTCCACCGACCCCCTCCACCGACACCCCTCCACTCACACCCCTCCACCCCCCACCCCACCCCCCCCCACCCCCACCCCCGACCGACAATTCTTGAAAATGCTATAATAAAGTCCCTTTCGGGGGGTCTGGAACTGTCCCCCCCCCCCCTCTTGTTTGATATTTTGGCGAATGGTAAGAGTCATAGCGTCGGAAGTCCTTTTGTATGAAGTTGATGATCCCGGGCCCAAACAAAAAGTTGCCTCCCCCCCACTTTGTAACTGATCTCTCTCTCTCTCTCTCTCTCTCTCTCTCTCTCTCTCTCTCTCTCTCTCTCTCTCTCTCTCTCTCTCTCTCTCTCTCTCTCTCTTTTCTGTGTTTGTAGAGTAGGAGTAGCAACGGCAAGTATGAAAAATAGCACTCGTGCTAATTACTTCATCCGTTGAGAAATAAAGTTTCATTTCATTTCATTTCTCTCTCTCTCTCTCTCTCTCTCTCTCTCTCTCTCTCTCTCTCTCTCTCTCTCTCTCTCTCTCTCTCTCTCTCTCTCTCTCTCTCTCTCTCCGTTTGAGTTAATCTTTGTAAGTGTGGTAAGTGTGATATCTTTCCTAGTACGCCTGACTCTTGACTATAAATATACATGTTCAACGCAACCCGAATACGAGACATAGATCCTCATGAGCCCCCGCAGTTGCGGGGGCTCATGAGGATCTATGCCTCTTGTTGAGACCAGTTTGCATCCCACGCTGCAAGTAACAGCAATGGCAATTTAGCGAAATAAAGATTATATTTGTTGTAAACTTTTACCGTTGATAAACGAAAGTTTCATAATCGTTTTCATCAGCCCACTCTCTCCTCCCAACTTACGTTTTTTTCCTTCACGCGCTTGATAACGCCTGCAATCCTGAGTATGTCTTCGTCCTTGTAGCCCATCTTGTCCAACACCTCTCGCACTGCCCGTACATACTTGCGGATAGTCTCCACCGCAGCGTCCAAAAGGCGCTGCTTCTCTTCTGCCCTGTAACGCGCGATATACAACGTGATGACGACGGGGTCGTCATCGTTGTTTATCATGCGTTTGAAGGACGGATTGATGATGATAGCGATCATGATGACGACATTAACGATACTGATGGTGGTGGTGGTGATGGTGTTAATGATGAAGGACGCAACCAACACACACACACACACACACACACACACACACACAAACAAACATTCACGCACACACACATTCACGCACACACGCAGGCGCGCGCACGCGCGCGCGCTCACACACACACACACACACACACACACACACACACACACACACACACGCACACACACACACACACACACACATGTAGTTCTTCACGGACGACAGACAGAGAAACAACGGACAGACTGAAAGACACGCATACACGTACGCACACGTAAACACACACACACAAACACACACACACACACACACACACACACACACACACACACACACACACACACACACCACATATATGTAATTCCTCACGGACAACAGACAGAGAGACAGACGGACAAACTGAAAGACACGCAGACACACACACACGCACGCACGCATATATACACACACACATGCACACACACACACACACACACACACACACACACACACACACACACACACACACACACACACACGGCTATATAGTTCCAGACGGACGACAGACAGAGAGAAAGAGACGGAGTGTTACATTCTCCAGTAGGCGGATTTCTTCTCGATGAGTTCCTGCTGTTGCTCCTTGGCCTCAAAGTTGGTGTTTCGACTATGGCTAACAGCTTTCTTTATCCTGTCCTTAGTCACGTCGATCTCCATCTATCAACACACAGCAATCCCAATGCGCAAAACGACCACCGGGCCGGCTCTCCGATGTCAAACGGCCTATGCCGTACTCACACCGAAAATAATTCTCCATTTTTAACACACGATGTAGCCGAATAGAGAAAAACAAATATAAGAAAATTAATTGCAATATTTGCGAGTAATACGAAAGACAATACATTATAAGACAAATCGCTCGCCCCGAAAGTGTGAGGACGCGTTTTGAGAGTTTTCTCCCTTGTAATCGTGTTGAATCATGGCTGACCGAACGAGGCAAGGGTCTGACTTTTTAAAAAACAAGGTAAGCTGATTACTCTGTGGTCTTATCTTTGCATAAATGCATTAATTTACGACCGTATAATAATTTCATGGCGCAAAGGTTGTCTATCTTAATTTTTTTAATTCTGAATTAGAGTTGCCAGGGCGATACTCAAGCATTGGTCCCTCGCTGATATATATCTTTGGGTTTAAATCTGGGAGAGTGGAAAATGATCCAACTGCAAACAGACACTAGCCGGCTCTCCACGCGGTAAATTCCGAGAAATGTCAGTGGAAAAGTGGTCTAACGACCATTTAGATCCAGAGTAATTATAAGTTTCTAGTAATTTTGTTTTCAAATGTAGAAGATGGCCATATTTTTAATAGACCAGTTTTCCTGTCCCATTTTATCCACGTAATGTTGGTCTAACTCAAGTTAGATCTAGTCATTTGTGCCATACGTGCTTAACTTGGGCGAGAAAAAGTATTCTTTAGGCTACACGGACCTTTCGTTCAAGGCAATACGACTGATAGGGAGAAGCGTTTCAAGTTCTTAATCGAGTTGTTTTAAGACCGATTTTCCGATCAAAAAGAGGAAAGTACTGGTGAGAAAGTAAGCAAAGAAACCTTGAGTTGTAAGGTCGTTGATAAAATTCAGTCATTGCAAAGTTACTTCGCTTTCATTGTCTATCAAGACTTAGAATACAAAAGTATAAAAGGTCATGCAGAACTCTGTCCACTGTACTGTTTTCACGAACTACGCCTACAGACAACAGTGTTTAGCTGGTGGTGTTTTAGTACTTGTATTTAAGTCTTTGTTATTCTCCCAACAGATGTCAGAAATGGGTGCAGAATACGCGCAGGGAAGATCTGTTGGGACTGTCACCTGCTGAGCTGCGTTCGCGTTCCTGCAGGCTGTGCAGTGCCCATTTTGAAAACAACCAGCTCACGTGTGCCACGCAGAGGCGCAGGCTGCTATGGAATGCTGTGCCGACTTTGTTTTCGGTGCCCAACCCACCCCCACAACTAACAACAAAGAGAAAGCCACCCAGGACGAGGGGTACTGCCGAATCGCCGCCTCACGGGCATGCATGTCACTGCAACCAGGTACTTTCAATGCATAAATATGAATCTGATTTATAATTTGAAAGCTGAAATTGTTAATTTATACAAAGATTAATAAAACCGAAATGACAGCATAAAATATCAGTTGTGTGAGTTGTTTTCACAACTGTGGTCGTAAAATCTGTTGACTATTAAAATCACACAAACAGATTTTAAATTTGGGTGAATTTTCGATGGCCTTTTGTGTGTGTTCGCGCCTGCATGTGTGTGTAAAAAATACATTTCTTGTCAGTCAGATGAAATGTGAATTGATTTTTTGGTCTGAGTAAATATGCTGTGGATTATCATGATATCATTAATGATTTAATGCATGGTTGTTTGTATGTGTGCAGATAAGTCCAGTGGAGAAACTGATGTGTGTGTGTGGGGGGGGGGGGGGGGATTGCAGCAACAGGTGGTCAGGACAGCGATTCACCAAGAAAGCAGGCTTTGAAGAAAATTATTAAAACTGTGCGCAACAGACTGTACTGCCTGCTAAGTTACGACAGAAAGACGGCAAACAAGGAAAGAAAATACATTAACACTCAAAGAGAAGAAGGATGCAGCAGTGAAGAGCTTGGCCCATTTTTTTTTTTTTTGCCTGATTCGTGTGTTAGTTTATTTCAGCATAGTTGCGTGAAATACGCAAAAAGAAACAAGGCTGGAGATGGACGGAGACAGACAAAACAGCTCTATCTTTGTTTCATGCAAGCCCCAAGGCATATCGTATGCTTGCAAAAATCTTTGTCCTTCCGTCAGTTTCAACCTTACAGAAAACTATGTAAAAGGTTTCAGTCTGCCCCGGCTTTAATGCCAAGATTCTGAAAGCGTTTCAGATTAAAGTGTCTGCAAAGCCGTCAAAGTCAGATCTGTGTGTAATAGTACTAGATGAAATGACAATAAAAGAACATGTCACCTACAACAAAAAACGTGATCAAATAGAAGGGGCAGAGGATTTGGAGGAGAATGAGAGGAGGATGAGAGGACAAAGCTTGTGACAAACCATGCGACTGTCTTTGTTGTATGGGGTTTAGTTTCCCACTGAAAGCAGCCGGTAGTCTGGTGGGGGAGGCGAGGGGGTTGTTGGAGAACATAATTCTGATCGGTGATGATATGTTTATCTGTTTAACTGGTAGTGACTTTTAGATATAAAGGCTTCGTGCACACCGGATGAGGGAGTAGCGGTGGGCATGTGACTGGTGGTATTCTCTGTTGTACGTCTTACGATAATTCAGCCTAATACGTATATTCATGTTGACCTACTATTTCGTGTATGATGAATAATGCTGTCATAAATTTACATGTGTTTGTGGAGGGATGAATGGAGAGGATGAGAAAGAACAGGTTATTGGTGATATTTCTTATTAATCTCTTTGTGCATACAACACCAGGTACTGTTTACAGTTTCTAACGAGTGTATGAATAAGGTGGTTAGCGTGGCCTGTGTATAATCGCTATTTGGTTTTCTTGATAATACCTGCTGCAAGTTGAACGTGTATTAATAAAGTGATCTTCTTGTGAGATTGTTCAAAACAACTGATGTTTGCTGTAAATTATTTCTTATTTAGTCCTGTGCTGGTGGTTTGTTTGTATGTGTGTTCGTTTGTGTGCATGTGCGTTCGTTTGTGTGCATGTGTGTTTGTTTGCGTGCACGGGTGTGTGTGTGTGTGTGTGTGTGTGTGTGTGAGAGAGAGAGAGAGAGAGAGAGAGAGAGAGAGAGAGAATGAATGAATGAATGAAACTTTATTTTCCAAGAGAGAGAGAGAGAGAGAGAGAGAGAAAGAGAGAGAGAGAGAAAGAGAGAGAGAGACAATGACAATGACAATGACAATGATCCTTTATTTGACAACGGTAAAAGTTTTGGTAGTAACAACCATTTTTCGAACTTGCCGTTGCTAATCTACTGATTACAGAGTTACTATCGTACTAATTGTTTTCTACTACTGAAAAGGGAAAAGAATTACATGACACAGCACAAGCCAAGAATGAAAAAGAAGAAAAAAAATGTAAGGGGGAAGTGACATAGGAATTACCAACTTTACTGTCGGGCATAATGACATGTTGTGAGGTTTATTTAAAATAATATAATAAAAATACACACAACCTAATACATGCACATTTGAGCACGCCATTCTCTATCTCTAATATACACGTACGCACACGCACAAACGCACACACACACACACGTGCACACACACGCTTACGCGGCTTATAACGTTAAGCTAGTCAGTCATATTAGTAGCTGGCTACATACAAGCTCTACCGAATAAATATGAGTCATCGAAACCTGTCCTCGCGCTGGGACCATATGGCGTTGAGGCGCGTCCCCTGGGTGGTGGATAGGGGGTCCCTCGTGAGAGGGGTGCACCGAATGAAATAAGGTGCCGTGAACCAACATGGTCTAAGGGAAGGTGACCCCGACAGAAAACCCCTGGTCCTCCTAGTAAGGGGGTTGGGCGTGGGGGTAGCTTCCCCACCCTGCAAAAAAGGAAATAGCTACAAAAACGCCGACGAAAAGACAAACAGTAATTCCTTTCCTGGAGGAGGAAGGTTCTTCTACCAGAAGACTTATGACGTCCTGTGGTGAAAGACGGAAGTCTTCGGAAGCCACAGGACCGAGCCGCCTCTCTCTATCCAGGGATACAACCATGGGCACATGGAACGTCAAGTCCATGTACCAGAGCGGCAAGGCCGCCCAGATAGCAGCGGAAATGCAAAAGTACAACCTTTCCCTGCTAGGTATCAGTGAAGCCAGATGGACGCAGTCTGGCCAGAAAAGGCTGTTAAGTGGGGAGATGATTCTGTAATCAGGTCATGAAGAGGAGAATGCCCCCCATACAGAAGGCGTAGCATTCATGCTGTCACCAGTGGCACAGAGAGCGCTGATGGGCTGGGAACCTCTTGGGCCAAGAATCATCACAGCAGCCTTTAGAACCAAGAAAAAGCTCAAGCTGAACGTCATCCAGTGTTATGCGCCCACTAATGACAGGGACGAGGAAGAGAAACAAGAGTTCTAGGACCGACTCCAGAGTGCCTTGGACAAATGTGCGGAGCGAGACATCACCATCGTCATGGGCGATTTTAATGCCAAAACAGGGGAGGACAACACCGGATACGAAGAGGTGATGGGGAGACAGGGGCTAGGCTCGGAGATGAGTGAGAACGGGGAGAGGTTTGTAGACTTTTGTGCTCTAAACCGACTTGTCATTGGAGGCAGCATCTTCCCACACAGAAGGATACACAAAGCAACTTGGGTCTCACCTGACCATACAACAGAGAACCAAATAGACCATATCTGCATTAGCAAGAAATTTAGAAGATCCCTTCAAGATGTTCGAGTGAGGAGGGGAGCAGATGTCGCCTCCGACCACCATCTGCTTACCTTAAGAATGAAGCTCAAGCTAAAGAAAAGCCGCACAGAGACAACAAGAAGACAGCGCTATAATGTAGGCCTCCTGAGAGAAACTGGAGTTAGAGAAGAGTTCAAACTGGTGCTGTCCAACCGGTTTCAAGCGCTACAGGAGCTAGTAAATGAAGAGGAGGCGGTCACCACAGAGCAGCAGTGGAAGGCAGTTAGAGAGGCGCTGAACTCAACCTGCAAAGACACTGTAGGGTTCAGGAAACACCATCACAAGGACTGGCTGTCGGCACAGACCTTGAAGAAGATAGAAGTGAGGAAGCAGAAGAAAGCAGTTGTCAACAACAGTCGCACGAGAGCAGCCAAAGCAAGGACTGACACAGGGGGAATACTCAAAAGCCAACCGCGAGGTGAAGAGGAGTATCAGGGCAGACAAGAGGGCCTACACAGACAGCCTGGCAGCAGAGGCAGAAAAGGCAGCAGGCAGCGGCAATATGAAACAGCTCTACGACATTACCAGAAGATTGTCAGGCAAGTATGGCCATACAGAAAGACCAGTAAAAGACAAAGAAGGCAAGCCTATTGCAGACAGAGCAGACCAACTCGACAGATGGGCCGAGTATTTTGAAGAGTTACTGAACAGACCTAGCCCACCCGACCCCCCAGACATCCAGCCGGCAGAGACCGACCTACCCATCAGCTGTGACAGACCCAGCCGGGAAGAGATCAGAAGAGCAGTGGCATTTTTGAAGAACGGCAAAGCAGCAGGCCCAGATGGCATCCCAGCGGAGTCTCTGAAAGCAGCCCTAGAGACAACAGTGGAGATGCTGTACCCACTGTTTGGAAAGATCTGGGAAGAGGAGGTGATGCCGGCTGACTGGAAGGAGGGGTACCTAATCAAGATTCCCAAGAAAGGTGACCTCAGCAAGTGTTCCAACTACAGAGGAATCACCTTGCTGTCAGTACCAGGAAAGGTCTTCAACAGGATCATCCTGGAGAGAATGAAGAGCTCCGTTGACCCCCAGCTGAGAGACCAGCAAGCAGGATTCAGGAAGAACCGATCATGTACAGACCAGATCGCCACTCTCCGCATCATCGTGGAACAGTCTCTGGAGTGGAGCTCCCCGCTGTACGTCAACTTTGTGGATTATGAGAAAGCATTTGACAGTGTGGACCGAGAGACTCTGTGGAAACTCCTACGACACTACGGCGTACCCACAAAGCTCGTCCGCCTGATCAAGAGCAGCTACGATGGCATGACATGTCGCGTGATCCACGAAGGGCAGTTCACCAGGGAGCTCCAGGTCAGAACTGGTGTCAGGCAAGGGAGTCTGCTGTCTCCGTTCCTCTTCCTACTGGCCATAGACTGGGTCATGAAGATGACCACAGAGCACAGACGAAGTGGAATACAGTGGACACTGTGGACACAGCTTGACGACCTCGATTTTGCAGACGACTTGGCATTACTGTCCCACACTCATCAACAAATGCAGGACAAGACCACGAGGCTTGCTGACATCTCGTCCCAAGTGGGCCTCACCATTCACAAACAGAAAAAAAAAAAAACAATGAGGCTGAACGCAACCAGGGAGGAACCAGTCTTGCTTGCTGGCACCCCGTTGGAGGAGGTGGAGTCCTTCACCTATCTCGGGAGCATCATAGACAAAAAAGGCGGCACTGATGCAGATGTCAGCGCACGAATCGGTAAAGCCAGAGCAGCCTTTCTCCAGTTGAAAAAAGTGTGGAGTTCCAGAGAGCTGTCACAACACACCAAAGTCCGGATTTTCAACTCCAATGTAAAGGCAGTTCTCCTATATGGAGCAGAGACTTGGAGATTGACAAAAACCACAGTCAACAGAGTACAGACCTTCATGAACAGTTGCCTTAGAAGAATTTTGAAAATCCACTGGCCAGAGAAGATCAGCAACGTCAGACTCTGGGAGAGAACAGAGCAGATAACAGCAGAGAATGAAATTGGGCGAAGAAGATGGGGATGGATCGGTCACAGTCTGAGAAAGCCAGCTTCCAGTATCACGAGGCAGGCGTTGTCATGGAACCCCAGGGAAAGAGGAAAAGAGGTAGGCCGAGAAACTCCTGGCGTCGAGACCTCCAAGCAGACATCAAGAGAGTAGAATCGAAGGAGAAGCACAGGACAGGAGTTGCTGGAGGTCTCTCGTCGACGGCCTCTACCTGGGTAGGGGTGACAGGCGTAAGTAAGTAAGTAATCGAAACCTGTGATACACGCAATTAATGATCTAATGAGAAATAGTATTTTTCAATATGTGCACAGTCACGGGGATGCTGCTGACAAGAATAAGTACTTGATGAGACTGACTTTAAACGAGGAGAAAATAGCTGATGTCGTGACGTTTCTAGGCAAGGCATTCCAAAGACTAGAGCCAGAGAACGTCAAACTCGTTTTATAGAGATCAATTTTAGGTCGCGGCACAATAAGGGATTTTCTTGATCTAGAGTATGTTGATGACTGGACGGTAAATAGCGGTGTGATATATCGGGGTAGTTTATCGTTTAATGCCTTGAACATAACCATTCCCTTATTGTAAATTAGATGATATTTCAGGGGCACAATTTTTAAGGCTGCCAATTTTTGATCAGTAGTTAAGCTGGCATCAGGGAGTATTAGTTTGGCAGCTCTCCGATGTAGAGAGTTCAATCTTTTCAAATTGACATCGCTCGAACCATCACACACAGTAGAGGCATAGTCTATATGCGATCTAATATGGGCATTGAAGAACAGTTGACGTGTCTCCATATCAGTAATGTGTTTAAGTTTTGCTAAGATGTACAGATTTCTGGAGACAATTTTACAAACATTACTGATGTGTGGCTGCCACCTAAGCTGGTTGTCCACCGTGACTCCTAGCAGGCGATGGTTAGTAACTTGGCTGATGGTTTTGCCTTGGAGGGACAGACTGAGTAAGAGAGAGCCAAGCTGGTGTTTTTGGCGGGTGCTAATTACCCTGCTCTCCGTTTTTACCGGGTTTAAAAATCTTAATATTATGACTGCACCATTCATCAATATCTTGCAGTGTGTTCTGCAGTCGTGAATTGATGTTTGATATATCCTTATCTGGCGTGTGTACAGCAGCAGCATCTGCAAACATATCACATGTAACGCTTTCATTTTTTATCGCAAGAGGAAAATCATTTATAAACAAGCAGAATAAAAGGGGACCAAGAATAGAGCCCTGTGGTACGCCATGCTTCACTAACCCTTGATTCGAGTATGAGCCATTTAGTAATACCTTTTGTTTTCCACCTTCGAGATAGAATTTGAGAAACAACGCCGAGTTGTTGGTATACATTGAAACTTTCTTGATCAGTATTTCGTGGTTTACTAGATCAAAGGCTTTACGAAAATCTAGAAACATGATTCCTGTAAGTTTTGAGTCATTGATGGAAGATAACTAGGTGTCTATCATCCGTATCAGCGCAGTGTGACATGAGTGTTCTGATCTGAAGCCCGACTGCAATGAATAGATTAATTTTCGGCTTTCCAGGTATATAGATAGATGCTTGTGAATGCCGTACCTAAGGGCTTGGACAGAACAGGTAGAAGTGATATGGGCCTAAAATTATTAATTTCACTATGATCTTTAGATTTAGGTAAAGGTATTACTTTTGCGTCTTTAAATGCGTCTGGAAAACAATTAAAATTAATACAGAGGTTGTAGATATAGGTGATACTCTCTACAATGTAAGGGAGGGATATCTTGAGTATTTTCACACTAATCTCATCAAGTCCTGATGATTTTTTATTTTCCAAGGATGTAATTAATTTACCAATTTCATGGACAACTATAGTGGGTATGATGAAAGGTTTTGTGCCGGCAGTTCTCTGCTTGCAGAAATCGACTAAGTTGTCCGGGCTTACATAGTCATGCGACTCATTTCCCGGCGGGATTAATGATTCTGCAACGGAGACGAAGTGGCTGTTGAAGCTGTTTGCTGTGAGATGCGGCGGTAAAGGAGCTGTGCTTTTATTCGTGCCTCTAGTAACTAAATTTATCGCACACCATATTGTGGCACAGTCTTTACTTTCGTGAATAACTTTATCGAAAAGTAATTTCTTTGCCTTCAGAACCATGGATTTTATTCGATTACGTTCTTTCTTGTAATCGGTGAAACGCTTCTCTCTTCTCAGCTCGTCCCTGTGCTCCATGGCTCCCTGTGGCTCCTCTAGGCGCCAAGCTATCCTGGCACTACCCTTGAACTAAAACCATTGGTCTATATCCTTGTCTGTAAGTACTCTAATGTAGCTTGCATATGGGAGTGTACAGATTTGAAACGTTTAGCCTCAGTATGATATGGGTTATCGCCAGTTTCCCGAATTGGGCGAATGGCCTGTGCGTCGCATTTCGACTTAAAAAATTAGTGTTTGCAGAGAAAACAGAAAATGAACTGCGATTATGACGCCTCTTGTGTTGCACAACATGCTCATATACTGTGCAAAAAAAGTAGGGGATGTTAAAATTACAATGTGAATGTTTGAGAATTTTCAAAATCGTCGAAATGATGAGTTGTGCTGCCGAATTAGGCACGCCGATGGCCTACATCAAAGCAATCAAAATTCTGTATCACTTGTACACTTAGCCAGATCAGAAAATAGCCAAACATTGGCAGATGTGCTGTTGCAGTGTGCTACAGCTGACAATACATTTTCTCCGTCATACATATGTGTTACTGGCGTGCTCAAGAGAAGTGCGCAGTAAAACAAGCTATAACCTCTTAATACTCTTTTCTCTACGTAGCATTTTCAGCGAGTCAGTTCCCTGCTGACGTAGCAGGGAAAAGGAAGTCTGTTCCCTGGTGACGTACATTTTAATTTTTATAGCCTCCCAAGGTAACAACCATAGATAAATTGGGTATCATTGGAAAGAGCATTAAAAGTACTTTTCAAAACTGCATGTGTTTGTGCATCAGTTTAGTGGAAAGTTGAACTAATTTGATTATTATGCAACAGAACAAACATGGCGGAGCAAAACAAATGAGAAACGTGGTTTTGGTAGCAACAGTGTAAGCACGTGCAACGCCAAACCCAGATTTACTCACCAACATGGCAGGAAAATGTATTCTACACACAAAACAATCACACAAGAGAACTGTCTCTTCTTGAATCACAATATTACGAGCTAAAAATCACTGTTGAAACCGCGCTCATGAGGATCAAATAAGCTAATCGTCAGAGACGATCCAAGGCACGTTGTTGGCTACTTTGGCCTTGTTCCGACACCATCCCACAAGGGCATTCACTTTCAGATAACTTAGAAATGGTTGGTAAAAGATATTATAGTGGTTGCTCCCTTAGACCGATAGCTGTGCTTCAGGCGATTTTTGTACAAACACAACGCTAGAATACTAGTGACTCGTCAATAGACGGCATCCAGCACAATGCTATAGCGTAAGTGTTTCGATGGATAAGGGTTTGTTGGGCTAACACTAAACCGGGAGTGATACGTAGGGAAAGAGTTAAACTCCTTCACTGCCGAGGAAACAAAGTGAACACGCTCCAGCTGCAAGAGACATATATCCTCATGAGCCCCCGCGACTGCGGGGGCTCATGAGGATCTATGCCTCTTGCTGAGACCAGTTAGTATCCATGTTTCTTGGACGGTGTTAGCTTTTGGCCGTTGAATCAACCAAGATTTTAGAACCAAAAAGAGCACGTGTAGTACGTGTAAGAGTACAGTGCCAGGGAAGGGGTTAGATAAGTTTGAATTAAAGACAGCCCGAAGACCTTACCTGCAGCTGGCTGCACTTTTCCCTGGTCTCCGAAATGTTCATGAACAACATGAAGTTCTCTTCCACCGTCTGTATGAAGTCGTTGACGACCTCCACGAGGTCCTCCTCAGAGTTGAGAGCTGTAGATACCTCGACGGAAGTCTCCTTGTAGAACGCGATGTCCCTTTCGTTCGGGCTCAGCTGCTGGAGCAACGTGGCGCGTTTCCGCGCGTACTCTTCAAAACGACACTGCACAACATATATTATACACTGACGAGCAAAAGAAATGCGACATTTTTGGAATCATTGGAAACACCAAGATGTTTCCGATGATTCCAAAAATGTCGCATTTCGTTTCCTCGTCAGAATGATGTTGGTCAGTTGGTTGGTTGGTTAATTGGTTGGTTGATTAATTGGTTGGTTGATTGTGGTTGGTTGATTGGGGTTGGTTGATTGGGGTTGGTTGGTTGGGGTGGGTTGGTTGGGGTGGGTTGGTTGGGGTGGGTTGGTTGGGGTGGGTTGGTTGGGGTTGGTTGGGGTTGGTTGGGGTTGGTTGGGGGGGTTGGGGGGGTTGGGGGGGGGGGGGTTGGGGGTTGGGTTGGGTTGGGTTGGGTTAGGTTGGGTTTGGTTTGGTTTGGTTTGGTTTGGTTTGGTTTGGTTGGTTGGTTGGTTGGTTGGTTGGTTGGTTGGTTGGTTGGTTGGTTGGTTGGTTGGTTGGTTGGTTGGTTGGTTGGCTGACTGGCTGGTTGGCACCGGCCAAATTAGCATGCATAGTTAAGTTGATTCATCAGGTTAATATTTGTTGAGAAAGCATGACTTTTGTCATGATGATCATGTGTCCATTTGTTTTAAGTGACAACTTGGTCTTTGAGAAAGTTCTTTTAGATTTGGTATGCCTGTGCCAAGTTTTAAGTCTGCGACTGGAATAGTATCTGAGAAAATGCAAGCGTTAACGTTTACCACGGACGTGGGACGACGGGAGGCGAACAACGCGCGACAAACAGACGACGGACGGACGACAGCTGGTACAACACATAGACTCACGTTTGCTAGCGCAAGTGAGCCAACAATCCACATACACGCACACACAATAACCTCAACAGCAACAACGAACAACAACAACAACAACAACAAAACAGCGTACTAATACTCCCGATACTCCTCGATAACTCCCTCTGCCCGGCCGTCGCTCCCGCCCCGTCCTTGTATGGGAATTCTGTTAATCTTTCTATGAAAAAGGCACTTTTCTTAGCAAAACCAGACATAGTGTGTACATGAGCCTGCTACTCCTCTCGGCTTCACGGGTATGATTACCGTCGCTCCCCCCCCCCTTCCCCGCAAAAGGTCTTCGGGCCGACGACGGCCGCAGTTGGCCCGCGCACACGCGCGGGCCAACTGCGGCCGTCGTCGGCCCGATGTCCTTTGCGCAACGGGTCCTTCTCCAAGTTAGTTAGTTGGTTCGGGGTTTAAAGTCCACGGCACCGAAGTGATAATGGACGGCCCTGACGGGCGGGTTATGGGAGACAGGGAAATCTCTTGCCGATGGAGTACGACCTGAACGCTGATCAACTCAGGCGCACTCCAACTGTGCCACTTTGATTTACCAGGACCTTTCAACGGACATGCTCTTGAACAAGCCCGTCTTTTCCCCCTGGATTGCGAGTCCAGCTACCGGGGCCGGGACGGGGATTCGAACCCACGACCCGGCGATTCCATTCGCTCTCCTGCTCCGACGCTTAACCGCCTGAGCTATTTCTGACTCCAAGCTTCCTTCCCCTTCATCCTCAGGTTATATTTATACTGACCTTTCCTTTGGTCGTCATGAAACGTTCCATGTTGACCAGCGCTCCGATCTTCTGGTCATAGATGTTCATCTCGTTGTGGAAGGCCACGGTGCTGCGCTCATAGTGCTCCCGTATCTGGGCAGTGCCCTGCCGGGTCCTGTCGCGCTGCCTGTAAGTTTCCGTGGCAATATCTATGTCGGCTGCGACAGTTAAAGGATCGCTGTCAAGTTCATTGACTGTTGCGTTAATCCCTTCGCTGACGAGAAAAAGTGGGGGGGTTCTAACTGCAAGAGGCATAGATCCTCATGAGCCCCTGCGAATGCGGGGGCTCATGAGGATTTGTGCCTCTTGCTGAGACCACTTTGTGTCCAAGTTTTTTTTTTGGGGGGGACAGTTGCGGCTTTTGGTCGGTCAGTGAACACATTAAATGTACGTCCTTTGGCAAGGACAGGGGATTAAACTGAAATACCAACCGTATAAATAATAATAATAATAATAATAATAATAATAATAATAATAATAATAATAATAATAATAATTACGGTATTTATAATGCGCTTATCTTATAATAATTATAACTCTAAGCGCGCACTGACAACTCGCGCACGCATGCGCACGCTTTAGACAAAGACTCACGTACCACAAACAGTGAAATACATTACGACAGTCTGCTTAAGGTGGGGAGTGTGGTGGTATAGTGCTAGAACTTTTGAAAGAGGTGAGTTTTGAGGGCGGACTGGAAGGAGGAGAGAGAGTGTTTCTGACGGAGAGAGAGTGGGAGAGTGTTCCAGGTGGATGGGCCGTATACTGAGAAGGAGCGGGGGCCGAAAGTGCTGAGTTTGGTGCGGGGGATGTTTAGGCGGAGAGGGTCGGAGGCGGAGCGGAGAGAGCGGGGAGGAGTGTAGGGGTGAAGTAAGTTTGAGAGATAGGCAGGAGCGCAGTTGTTCAGGAATTTGTAGCAGAGAGACAGAATCTTGTATTGGGTGCGTTGGGGGATGGGAAGCCAGTGAAGGAGTTTGAGCAGGGGAGTGATGTGGTAGGTTTTTTTCTTTCTGAGGACGAGGCGGGCAGCATTGTTCTGGACGCGATGGAGAGTGAAAGTGGTGGAGTGAGGGAGGCCGGAAAGGAGAGAGTTGCAGTAGTCGACGCGAGATAGGATGAGAGAGACAGCAAGTTTGGTGGCAGCTTCGGTAGTGAGGTATTTTCTGATCTGACTGATGCGGCGGAGGTGGAAGTGGCATGCCTGGGCCGTGGCGTAGACGAAGCTGGTCATGGAAAGAGAGGAATCGAGGATAACGCCGAGGTTTTTGGCCGAGTCAGAGAAGGAGATGGGGGTGCTGTCGAGTTGAAGGTGGAGGGAGGGAGGGAGCTGGGAAAGTTTCTGGCGAGTGCCTACCAGCATGGCTTCCGTTTTGTCGTCATTCAGTTTAAGCTTGTTTGCTGTCATCCAGTTTTTCACGTCTTCGTAGCAGTCAGCCGTGTGTTGTCGAGTGTGTCTTTGTCTAGTAGTTGTGAGTCGTCAGCGTAGAGGTGGTGGTGTATGTGGTGAGACTGGATGATGATGAACCGTATGCAAAATGTCCTCGGGCCGCTTCCGTGAGAGTAAGGATAACGCTACCCATTTAGGGCTTAACGTCTTTCGTTGATTGGTTAGTTCGGGTTTAACGTCCACAGCACCGAGGTGATCATGGACGGCCCTGACGGGCGGGTTATGGGGGACAGGGAAATCTATTGCCAATGGAGTACGACCTGAACACTGATCAACTCAGGCGCACTCCAACTGTGCCACTTTGATTTACCAGGACCTTTCAACGGACATGCTATTGAACAAATCCGTGTTTTCCCCCTGGATTAACGTCTTTCGTCCGCCACGAAGGTGATTTTAAAGACGGGGCACCGAATCGGGTCTGAACAAATTTTGACCCCAGCTGGGTTGGAACACGACCTTTTGGGCGAGAGTCAAGCCCTCTACCACCGTGCCACCCAGCTCCCCTGTGAGAGTAAGAGAGAGGGCGTTGTGAGGTTTCCTGACCGAGTGGTGAATAATATATATATATATATATATATATATATATATAATATATATATATATATATATATATATATATATATATATATATATATATATATATATATATATATATATATATATATATATATATATATATATATATATATATATATATATATATACTGCTATTCACGAATTGAAAGCGATCGAGGCTTGTTGTGACATTCACCTCACGAAATTTTCAAAGAACAGCAAATAATAAAAAATAATAATAAGGAGTATTTCTAAGGCGCCTGTTCATGGTAAGATGCTCTAGGCGCCGTACATATGAAGAAGAAAAATATTACCTAAAAGGTGACAAAACCAAAACCACATGTTCAATTGCACAAAAGAACAGAAAATGGCTAAATACATAACACTGATAATCAAGATGGGAAAAGATGGGTTTTAACACATTATCCTCCAGGACCGAAATCCGCAAATTTTGAAGTTGCCCCCTGAAGACTGTATTACACTCCCAGCTGATGTGCGGCACTCATCCTCTCTTTCCATTTTCAAATCCAAGCTTAAAACTCACCTTTTCTCTGTTGCATATATGTAAAGACCATTTTGTCTGCCGGCTCATCATGTGTGTGTGTGTGTCTGTGTGTGTGTGTGTGTGTGTGTGTGTGTGTGTGTGTGTGTGTGTGTGTGTGTGTGTGTGTCTATGTGTGTATGTGTGTGTGTGTGTGTGTGAGAGAGAGAGAGAGAGAGAGAGAGAGAGAGGGAGGGGGGAGAGAGAGAGAGAGAGAGAGAGAGAGAGAGAGAGAGAGAGAGAGAGAGAGAGAGAGAGAGAGAGAGAGAGAGAGAGAGAGAGAGTTTTCTACTCTTTGTAAATCAATGTATTTTTGTTGTTGTATGTGCTTGTTTTTGTATTTTGCTTTGTGTTTCATTACTGTGATTGTAAAGCGCCTAGAGCACCTTGGTGATTAGGCGCTATACAAATTACCTTTATTATTATTATTATTACACTTCTGGAAACAGAACGAGCGTGATAGTTCAAGTGTTGTGCCAGAATAGCTTGACGCCTATGGGCGCCAAGCTATTCTGGCACAACCCTTGAACTATCACGCTCGATCCATGTGTTCCCCTTAGCGTGTCAAAGTTGAATGAGTTATGACTGTGTTTAAAACTGGCACTGGACCCCCTGGTGCCTCTTACCGAGTAGTTGCCTGCTTAGTTTCTGCAGTTCCTTCTCTAGTCTCGAGTGGGTCTTGCTGACGACCGCCTTCTCCAGGACCAGGTGATGGATCTCCGCCATCATGTCCCTGTTCTGCCGCAACTCATCTCCCAGACTCTTGCAGGCGCTCTCCATGCGTCGGGATATTTTATCAACGCACGGGACCCGGCATTTGTCGCATTCCTGCTTGCGCTCCGCGATAATTTTCTTGGTGTGCAGCAGGTTTTCTTCCACCTCCCGCAACTAGCACCGAAACAGCGGGAAAAGTTAACGTTGGACGCGAGGTTTTGTAGCTGAAATCTGTGTCCATTCAACGACAAAAAGGCCACAGCCGTCCGAACAAGAGGGAGAAGAACTGGTCGCAGCAAGAGGCGTAGATCCTCATGAGCCCCCGCGACTGCGGGGGCTCATGAGGATCTATGCCTCTTGCAATTGGGTGGTGTTCACGTTTTCTCGGCGGCGATGGGGGTCATTCAACGCCAAAGAACCCCCGAACGTCCGAGGAACACACGGATATACAGTGGTGTCCGCAAGAGCTGCCGCAACTACGGAAACTCACGAGGCTGCAGGTTTCTCGCAGCTGCGTTGGATTCGCCTTCCCTCGGCAGCGAAGGGTTTATTCTGCCTTCCATGTACAAGGGTTTATTCTGCCTTCCATGTACAAGCATAGAGCGAGGTTTGCAGTGCCCGGGTGTTAATTTCATATTTTTCAGTACCGGTAACTGATATCCACAAGGGCAGGGGCAAATCTCATCTTTCCAAGGGTTCCGCCCCCCCCCCCCCTCCCCCGCAAAAAAATAAATAAATAAAATAAAAAATAATGCTAAAGCAAAGTTCCTTTTCGGGGTGTTTGGACACTCCCCCCTCCCTCCCCCCCCCCCACCCACCCACACCCCGCCCCTCCACCCCACGCTTTTCGATATTTCGGTCCTGGTAAGCAAGGTCTAGCGTCGGGAAGGCTTTTTAAATGCAAACAAAACGTTGGAACACCCACCCACCCCCACACACACACACTCCCCACACCCCGCGAGGTAACTGATCCCCCCTGAAGGGTGTTATTTTCTGTCAGTACCTGTGGCTGCATGCACAAGTGTGTTGATTTCGGTTAACAATACCTGTAGCTACATGTGTACTTGTGTTTAATGTTACTGTTTCCGGTTCCTGTGGCTGCATGCACAAGTTTGATGCTGTTTACAATATATGTGAATGCATGCGTCAGTGTCTTAATTTTTACTGTTCACAGTACCGGCGGCTGCATGCACGACAAGTGCGATGCTGTTTACAGTACCTGTGGCTGCATGCGTGATTGTGTTGACAAAAGCCCTCGACTTTCACCTTTGACATCAACTCCCCGATCGGACCTCGACTTTCACCTTTGACATCAACTCCCCGATCGGACCTCGACTTTCACCTTTGACATCAACTCGCCGATCGGACCTCGACTTTCACCTTTGACATCAACTCCCCGATCGGACCTCGACTTTCACCTTTGACATCAACTCCCCGATCGGACCTCGACTTTCACCTTTGACATCAACTCCCCGATCGGACCTCGACTTTCACCTTTGACATCAACTCGCCGATCGGACCTCGACTTTCACCTTTGACATCAACTCCCCGATCGGACCTCGACTTTCACCTTTGGCATCAAATCCCCGATCGGACCTCGACTTTCACCTTTGACATCAACTCCCCGATCGGACCACGGACGCGACAAGAACCACTGGCAAAGCCTGACTCGGTTGGTTGGTTGGTTAGTTCGGGTTTAACGTCCACAGCACCGAGGTGATCATGGACGGCCCTGACGGGCGGGTTATGGGGCACAGGGAAATCTATTGCCTATGGAGTACGACCTGAACACTGATCAACTCATGCGCACTCCAACTGTGCCACTTTGATTTACCAGGACCTTTCAACGGACATGCTATTGAACAAATTCGTGTTTCTCCCTGGATTGTGAGTCTAGCTACCGGGGCCGGGACGGGATTTGAACCCACGACCCGGCGATTCCCTTCGCTCTCCTGCTCCGACGTTTAACCGCCTGAGCTATTTCGGACTCAAGCCTGACTCGTAATGCATACAACTACTAATAGTATCCCAATGCGCAAAAGGCCGGCGGGCCGCCGTTGGCCGGCGCACGCCCGTGCGCGGGTCAACGGCAGCCGACGTCGGCCCGATGGCCTTTTGCCGCACTGGGATACCACGACCTCACCTTTTTCTGAAGGGTCTCAATTTCGTCGTTCAATTCTGCGGCGTCTTCTTTGAATCTGTCCACGGTGGCGATCAGCCCATCCAGGCGGGCCAGATCGCGTGTGTCTTCGCGTAAATAGAAGCTGCAGGTAGCGACCTTCCGCTGCAAGTGTAAGTCAGCCGCTTTGTGCCGAAGCTCCTGAGCCCTGGGCACAACGTACAGCCCGATGGAGTCAAGGAAAAGGCTCTCGAGCTGACCTCGGCATTACGACCATCAGGCCGAAGTCACCCTTAACCCTTTTGGCCCCAAGGTCCCATTTCTCAAATTTTGGAGGTCTTGCCTAACGACTATGTACCAGTTGCAGGGGGTGGATTGACCATGATAATTCAAGGGTAGTGTCAGATTAGCTCGGCGCCTGAAGGCGCCCAGCTAATCTGGCACTACCCTTGAATTATGATGGTCAATCCATCTCCTGCTGTAGGGACTCGAGGCTACATGGGTTAACTGGCTCGGGCACTGCTGCAGCCGTGCACGGTCCAGGTAAGGCTGACGTCGGCCTGATGGCATTTTGCGTCGCACAGCCAGCATCTGCTAACTTCCTCTTAAATAGAACCAATTCCTCTTCTGTACTAACATTTTACAGTTACTGTGCAATTCATTCTTTAGCAAAGGAAAAGAACTAATTAGCCCTTTGGCTGTCGGTAGCGGTTTTTGTCGCAAAGATTCCTGCAGGAATAACAACACCCAGACATCCTGCAGGAATAACAACACCCTGACATCCTGCAGGAATAACAACACCCAGACATCCTGCAGGAATAACAACACCCTAACATCCTGCAGGAATAACAACATCCTGCCATCCTGCAGGAATAACAACATCCTGCCATCCTGCAGGAATAACAACACTCAGACATCCTGCAGGAATAACAACACCCTGACATCCTGCAGGAATAACAACACCCAGACATCCTGCAGGAATAACAACACCCTGACATCCTGCAGGAATAACAACACCCTGCCATCCTGCAGGAATAACAACACCCTGACATCCTGCAGGAATAACAACACCCTGACATCCTGCAGGAATAAAAACACCCTGACATCCTGCAGGAATAACAACACCCATACATCCTGCAGGAATCACTGCGACAAGCACCGCTACTGACAGCACAAAGGCTCAACAACAAGGAGGTGTACTAATGAAGTACTTCATCGGTTGGAAAATCAAGTGCAGCGTTCGTTGTCCTTCCTCTTTCTTCCACCTCAACATACCTACTCAGGCTCAGACCTACTATGGCACCACCTTTGAACTTTCATGGTCGATCCATCTCCTTTTCGGTGTTTTAATGCGGAATAGGTTAGTATTTTGGAAAGCGTATGTTTCTCATTCAAACTGATATTTTCCTTCCCTGCCAACGGACATACATTTGGTTTCAGAAATCTGTGTTCACTGAACGAGCGACTGCCACGACTGTCCAAAGAACGTAGATAACAAAATGGACTCAGCAAGAGACATAAATCTTCATGAGCCCCCGCATTCGCGGGGCTCATGAGGATCTATGCCTCTTGCGGGTTAGATCGCGTTCCCTATTTCTCGACGGTGAATAGGTAAATAAAGTCATTATCTGATATGACCTCACCTGACCTGATCTGATCATACCTTACCGTACCTTACCTCACCTGACCTGATCTGATCATACCTTACCGTACCTTACCTCACTGACATAATCTGATCATGCCTTACCGTACCTTACCTCACCTGACCTGATCTGATCATACCTTACCGTACCTTACCTCACCTGACCTGATCTGATCATACCTTACCGTACCTTACCTCACTTGACCTGATCTGATCATACCTTACCATACCTTACCTCACCTGACCTGATCTGATCATACCTTACCCTACCTTACCTCACCTGACCTGATCTGATCATACCTTAACGTACCTTAACTCACCTGACCTGATCTGATCATTCCTTACCGTACCTTACGTCACCTGACCTGATCTGATCATACCTTACCGTACCTTAATGGGCAGTGGGCAGATGTTCACATCTGCACGGGACATAGACGACCCCGCCCTCCACGAGTCGCCTGCTGCCTTGCAGGCCTGGCCGCTTGGCTGCGGAAAGGCTAAGGGAGGAAACCCCTGACATCAAAGCCCCCGTGTCTCCGGGGAAGGCTTTTGAGCCAGAGACTAGGACAAGGACAGTCTGATATAAAACCTACGACCCGAGGACCTCGATGCCATCGTCCCAGCTTGCTAGGCCATGGCAGATGAACCAAGGGTTTAAAGGGTGGGGCCAGTACTGCGCACACTGCACTCCACCAAAAAGCTCCACCGCGCAGGCTTTAGGAAACGTCCACGGACCATGACACTGACCATTCCAAGTCCTGTAGCGATGGGCGAGGGGCGAAACGGCAGGTGAAAGATGTCACTGGAAGCCGCAGTCTCAAACCTGCATGCAGGCGGTTCAGGATATTGGTCGCCTGATGTTGACCTGGGGATGACAACATCACTCGGCACACCCTGAACGACCAAGCAGCCTTCTCTAGGGACAGCACTGCTTGCTCCACACGGAGAGGGGCCTAGAAAAGGTGGCCTAACCAAAGCTCGTCCCCTCGCAACCCCAGTTGGCTAGCCGCGGTCAACGGGCATCTTCTCATGCGGTCAAAAAACAAGAAAGAATAACGGATCCACTCTGATGACGACCACGACCGGACTCAACGTAGCATGCTGGAACATCCGAACCATGCTCGACAAAGCAGACAGCGGACGCCCCGAACGTCGCTCCGCCCTCATTGCCCATGAATTGCGGAGGTTAAACATTGACATCGCCGCGCTCAGCGAAGTACGCCTTCCGGACGAAGGCAGCCTCCAAGAACTTGGCGCTGGGTACACCCTCTACTGGTCAGGCAGGCCTGCATCAGAAAGACGGCTCTCAGGCGTGGGTTTCATGGTCAAGACCTCCATTGCGACTAAGCTGGAAAACCTACCAACGGGTCATTCAGACCGCATCATGTCCATGCGCCTCCCACTGAGACACCAGCAACACGTCACCCTTCTCAGTGTGTACTCCCCAACCCTCTTGGCAGAGCCTGCTGAAAAGGACAAGTTTTACACTGACCTGCGCAGCCTCATACAGAGCACCCCTGCAGACGACAAAGTCATCATCCTTGGCGACTTCAACGCCAGAGTGGGCCAGGACTCTGAAGCCTGGAAAGGAGTCCTCGGCAAGCATGGCGTGGGGAACTGCAATGACAATGGCCGCCTACTGTTGGAGTTCTGTGCAGAGCAGCAACTGGTCATCACCAGCACTACTTTTCAGCAAAAGGACAGTCGAAAGACCACCTGGATGCATCCTCGCTCCAAGCACTGGCACCTTATCGACTATGTCCTAGTGCGTCAGAGGGACCGCAGTGACGTCCTCCTCACCAGAGTGATGCCCAGCGCAGAGTGCCACACTGACCACCGCCTTGTCCGCTGCAAACTCAGGCTCCACTTCAAGCCAAAACCCAAGAAATGGGGGCCCCCCAAGAAAAAGCTTGATGTTGCGAGCCTTCAGCGTGACGACGTGAAAGCTGCCTTTCAGACAGATTTACAGCGCAGGCTCAAAGACACAGCGGACCCAGCAGACTCCTCCCCTGAAACACTTTGGGAAGAACTGAAAACTGCTATTGCAAAATCCTCTGCAGAAGTCTTGGGTTTCGCTAGAAAGAAGAATAAAGACTGGTTTGACGAAAACGATGTAGAGATCCAGGAACACCTAGCAAAAAAAAGAGCCGCCCATCAGGCCCACCTAGCCCAGCCTTCCTGCCCTGTGAAGAAGTCTGCCTTCCGCCTCGTCTGCAGCAGTCTCCAGCGCAAGCTCAGAGATCTCCAGAATGAGTGGTGGACCAGACTTGCACAGAGGACCCAGCTTTGCGCAGACAATGGTGACTACAGGGGCTTCTACGAAGCCTTGAAAACAGTGTATGGCCCCAGGCACCTGGTACAAAGTCCCCTGCGAAGCGCGAATGGCCAGGCACTCCTCACAGATAATACCTCCATCTTGAACCGCTGGTCGGAATACTTTCAGAGCCTCTTCAGCGCTGAGCGCACTGTTCAAGAAGCAGTCGTCCTACAAATCCCACAGCTCCCAGTAAAAGTTGAATTGGACGAACCGCCCACCGCTGAAGAGACCCTCACAGCCATCCACCAGCTCAAGAGTGGCAAAGCAGCAGGCATTGATGGAATACCGCCAGAGATCTGGAAACATGGAGGCACAGCACTGCACAACAAGCTCCATGACCTCTTTCTCTGCTGCTGGGAGGAAGGAACACTACCAAAGGATCTCCGTGATGCAGTCGTTATCACCCTGTACAAGAACAAAGGTGAGAAGTCTGACTGTTCCAACTATCGGGGAATTACACTGCTGTCCATTGCTGGAAAAATCCTTGCAAGGCTGCTCCTGAATCGGCTGGCACCTGCCATCGCTGAAGACCAACTCCCAGAGGGCCAGTGTGGCTTCAGAGCAAACAGGAGCACCACCGATATGGTCTTTGTGCTGAGACAGCTACAGGAGAAGTGCCGCGAGCAGAACAAAGGGCTGTACGTAACGTTTGTCGACCTAACAAAAGCGTTCGACACTGTGAGCAGGCAAGGCATGTGGCAGATCCTGGAGCGACTTGGCTGTCCCCCAAAGTTCCTCAACATGATTGTCCAGCTACACGAGGACCAGCAAGGTCAGGTCAGACTCAACAACGACCTCTCAGAACCATTCCCCATTCTCAACGGCGTAAAGCAGGGCTGCGTGCTGGCACCGACCCTCTTCACCATCTTTTTTAGCATGATGTTGAAGCAGGCCACAGTGGACCTCGATGATGACGATGCAGTGTACATCAGGTATCGTCTCGATGGCAGCCTGTTCAACCTCAGACGACTGCAGGCCCACACGAAAACCCTAGACCAACTGATCCGTGAGCTGCTTTTTGCTGATGATGCTGCCCTCGTTGCACACACAGAGAGAGCCCTGCAGCGCATCACGTCCTGCTTCGCAGACGCTGCCCAGCTCTTTGGACTCGAGGTCAGTCTGAAAAAGACAGAGGTCCTCCATCAGCCGGCACCCAAGACAGTGTATCGCCCTCCTCGCATCACCATCGGCGAGTCTGAACTAAAGTCAGTGCACCAGTTTACTTACCTTGGCTGCATTATCACGTCGGACGCCAAGCTGGACAAGGAGCTTGACAGCAGGCTGGCAAAAGCGAACAGCGCTTTCGGGCGACTTTTCAAGCGGGTGTGGCACAATCAACAGCTGAAAACAGGCACCAAGATCAGCGTGTACAGAGCTGTGGTCCTCACCACCCTGCTGTATGGTTCCGAGTCCTGGGCCCTCTACCGCAGCCAACTACGACTCCTCGAACGCTTCCACCAGCGCTGCCTGCGTACCATCCTGGGCATTCACTGGAGTGACTATGTCACCAATGTCGAGGTCCTTGAACAGGCTGAAACCGTGAGCATCGAGGCTTTGCTGCTGCGGACACAGCTCCGCTGGGCGGGGCATGTCTCCAGGATGGAGGATCATCGCCTACCAAAGATCACCCTGTTCGGCGAGCTTGCTACTGGACACCGTGACAGAGGGGCACCAAAGAAGAGATACAAAGACTGTCTCAAGAAGTCACTTAGTGCCTGCCAAATCGACCACCACCAGTGGTCTTCGCTTGCTGTGGACCGTGACACCTGGCGCTCCACTATTTACAAGGCAGCTGTCTCCTTTGAGGACTCTCGCAGAGCTAGCCTTAAGGACAAGCGGCTCAGGAGAAAGAACAGAGATGCCGCAACTCAGAACTCTGGCCATACCTTCCCCTGCAGCCACTGCGGTCGAACCTGCCTGTCCCGGATTGGCCTCCGCAGCCACGAACAAGCCTGCAGACGTCGTGGGCAACTCTTATAAAATCTTCGTTCGCGAAGTCCAGCCAAGAGAGACCGTACCTTACCTCACCTGACCTGATCTGATCATACCTTACCGTACCTTACCTCACTTCACCTGATCTGATCATACCTTACCGTACCTTACCTCACCTGACCTGATCTGATCATACCTTACCGTACCTTACCTCACCTGACCTGATCATACCTTACCGTACCTTACCTCACCTGACCTGATCTGATCATACCTTACCGTACCTTACCTCACTGACATGATCTGATCATACCTTACCGTACCTTACATCACCTGACCTGATCATACCTTACCGTACCTTATTTCACCTGACCTGATCTGATCATACCTTACCGTACCTTACCTCATCTGACCTGATCTGAACATACCTTACCGTACCTTACCTCACCTTTAACCCTTTGCGTGTCGGTAACGGTTTTAGTCCGACTAAACCCGCTACCGACACGCAAAGAGTTAACTTATTTACTTCTTTTATATTATCCTTTCTTCTTTTTCTTCTTATGGAAATGACCAGCGATGTAGTCTTTGATCATCACTGTCACTAACTAGATGTCGGCAGCGGAGAGAGAGAGAGAGAGGGAGAGAGAGAACAATGAACAATGAACAATGAACAATGAACTTTTATTTTACAACGGTAGAAGTATTTGGTTACAAGACCAATTTTCAAACTTGCCGTTGCTACAAACTACTTATCAACGTTTTCATAAACAAAACAATGGTCTAAAACATAACTAGGTCAAACACATACACACGCACGCATGTTCACTCGCAAACACACACACACACTACTCTAAGGAATTCAATTATGTGCTAGCAAACAAAATACTGATGAATATAGCGCGAAAGAAAAGAAAGAAAATGTGTTAAAAAACCTTTAAAGAGAATTAAAAAAAATTATGAATAAAAAATTCCAACATATAAATTGCATAAATCGCGCACATGGTGTGCGCGTGCTTGCGCTCATGCGTGCGTGCGTGCGCGTACGCGTGTGCAATCTGCCACATTATGACAGACCACGCACACACGCACACGATCACATAACGTGACCACACGCATGAACGCACACACGCACACAGACGCACGCACCCACACACACACACACACACACACACACACACACACACACACACGATCACACACCCATACGCACGAATGCACACAGCCACACATACACACACACACATACGCACAAACACACGCACGCCATACGCGTGCCAGTACATCAAGGCAGGTATTACTTGTCAGACATGGAGTCAATGCACATGCCGATACATGGTATGTATTCTAAGAACATGCAGTTTTCCGCATGTAAAGCTGGATTATTTTAGATATTTGAAGAGGCCGTCTTTAAAGGAGGGCAGGGACATACTTCTAAGGTTACATGGAATCGAATTCCAGAGAGTACTACCTGAGTATGTTAAGCTAGATTTAAAGATGTCAATGCGAGGCCGCGGAACCTGATAGTGCCGCCCCAGTCTGGGATGTCGTGAGGAAATTACTGAAAAAAATGGGTCAAGATAACGGGGCCCTTTTTGTTTACACAGCTTATACATAAAAATGGCTTTGTTACATATAAGGTGCTGCTTCAGGGGAAGCATACCAAGAACTTCAAGTTTTTTTTTCCGTTGCTATTTGAGGATCCGGTAGGATAAGTTTAGCAGCCCTCCTGTGTAAAGTATTCAGCCTCTTTAAATGCACTTCACTTGAACCATCCCACACTGTTGATGCGTAGTCTATGTGCGACTTTACATGGGCGTTATAGAAAATTGTACGCGTCTCTACATCGGTAATGAATTTCAACTTTGATAGCATATAAAGGTTTTTTGAGACACGTTTACATACGCTGCTAATGTGAGTTTTCCACTTAAGTTGATCATCTACCGTGACCCCAAGGAGACGGTGTTGAGATACCTGTTGGACTGGTTTGCCGTTTACTGTTAGATCAAGAGAAAGTGGGCGCAGCTGATGTCTTTGACGTGTGGCTATCACCATGCATTCTGTTTTAGATGGATTAAGAACCATTGAATTAGAATCGCACCAGTGAGAAACCTCCTGCATGCTTTTTTGCAGACGTGTATTAATCGCATTAACACTATGATCAGGCGTATGAAGAGTTGCGTCATCCGCAAACAAATCACACGAGGTTTGGTTACTACTCAGGTGCAGTGGTAGATCATTTATGAAGACACAGAAGAGCAATGGCCCGAGGACAGAGCCTTGAGGCACGCCGCTCGTGACAATACCGTGGGACGAGTAGTTACCATTTAAGAAAACTCTTTGCCTCCTACCGCTGAGGTAGGAATTAAAAAACGATACGGCATCTGCATTGCATAAATATGCTTGAAGTTTAGACAAAAGGATGCTGTGGTCTACAAGATCAAAGGCTTTTTTGAAATCGAGATAGACTGTCCCAATCATTTGACATTGATTTATAGAAGTTAACCAGGTGTCAACAAGTCTTGTTAATGCCGTATGGCACGAATGTTTTGGTCTAAAGCCTGACTGATGGGTATGTAGAAGATTACAGGTATCAAGGTACTGGTAGAGATGTTTGTGAACATGTCTTTCAAGTGGTTTTGACAAGGAAGACAAAAGGGATATAGGTCTGTAGTTATTCACGTCCGTAAGATCTTTAGATTTGGGCAGGGGTATTACTTTAGCATGTTTAAGCTCAGTAGGAAACGTGTTGTGTTGAATACACAAATTATAAATGTAGGTTAGTGATTCAATTGTGTAAGGAAGGGAAAGTTTAAGTATTTTGGGGCTAATCTCATCAGGTCCGGACGATTTCTTGTTTTTTAGTGAATTTATAAGCTTGCCAACCTCGTGCACTGCTAAAGGGGGAATACAAAAGGATGACTTATCCACTGTCCTTTGCGAACAAAAGTTAAGTAGAGCCTCAGGACACGAATATGTACTTGACGTTTTGGATGAGGAGTTTACTGACTGGGCAACTGACAGAAAGTGTTCGTTAAAAGTGTCTGCGTTGAGCTGAGAGGGGATAGCGGATGATCTTCTACTGTTGCCTCTGGTGATAAGATTAAGCGCTCGCCAGAGAGAAGATGTTTCTCTGTTCTCCCTTACCATTCGTTCGAACAGAGTTTTTTGAGCCCTTCGCACCATTGATTTGACACGGTTTCGTTGGCGCTTGTACTCAGAAAACTGTTTTTGTTTTCTTAAGTTATTACGAGAGAGAGAGAGAGAGAGAGAGAGAGAGAGAGAGAGAGAGAGAGAGAGAGAGAGAGAGAGAGAGAGAGAGAGAGAGAGAGAGAGAGAGAGAGATACGTTTGTGGTTGTGTTATTCTTGTGAGAGCATGTGTGTGTTGATCATAGGAAAGATCCGATATTCATTTGAGTTATTTTGGATAAGGATTACCTACCTTTTCAGTAGGATTCATGTTCTTTTGCTTGGAGAATCGCGGTCGATTTCTCAGTGTTGTGTAGCTAAAATGACGCGTCTTTTCGTTACATTGTTGCTGTAGTGCGACCTCGTTTGACCTAGAACGTTCTGGAAAAGGCGCGATTATTCTAGTAACCTCATTATATGACGTCAACGTTGTTGGTTACATTTCATAACATTGTATCGAATGCGCCTAGAAGTTAGTCAAAAGCTGTAGTTACTTCTAGAGTGTTCATAATAATGAATATTAATACGTTTTTGTTACGTTTCCTTTTCTGATTGGTTGTGTTGTGTGAATTTGCTGGATTGCTCTAAAAATCTGTAATAGTATACAAGACGGTGTTAGGAAATAATTAAGCGTGTACATTGTATGAGAGACGCAATGTGTCAAAAGTGTTGATGCATTGTAGAGGAGACAGTGTATCAGTGAGTGGATGCATTTGTGGATGCATTTGTGCTGAGACTGTATCGCTGCAATAAAATATTGTTGTAACTGTTACTCCAGTGTGGTCTACATCCTTGTGCCACGTGTGACTTGTTGCAGCTGAGTGCGGTTTCTTTACAAGAACCCTGCGTGCGTGCGTCTGGTGTGATTGCATCATACTACAACTAGACCTCCACGTAACACAGTGATATAGACAGAGACAGAGAATGAAACGTCATTTTCCACGGATAAAAGAATAGGTGCGCAGATCTGTTTTCATTCTTGTCCTTGCTACACACTACAAAACAAAATAACATACACAAAATTTATCTCTTACCCACACACACACGCGCGCGCACGCGCGTGCGCGATTGCATGCACAGGTTTGTGCCAGATTAGCGTGTCGCTTAAAGGCGCCAAGCCAAGGCGGCGCACACACACACACACACACACACACACACACACACACACACAGAGAGAGAGAGAGAGAGAGAGAGAGAGAGAGAGAGAGAGAGAGAGAGAGAGAGAGCCCGCGCTCTCATACCACAAATGTACACACATACATTGCTAGCGCTTAAAACTATACTACAACCAACCAAGAAAAACATTGTTAAATGTAAAGAGCATAACGGATTTTGTACTTGAAACCGCTGTTGTTTTCATCATGAAAATCAAAACGGCTTACTCCAACAAACACACACACACAAAACACGCACACACACACACACACACACACACACACACACACACACACACACACACACACACACACACACACACACACACACGCACACGCGCGCACAAGAGAGAGAGAGAGAGAGAGAGAGAGAGAGAGAGAGAGAGAGAGAGATGGGGGGGGGTGTTACACTGTTCATTTTTAGGTTTCTTGCTTGGTTATCTCATTGTGCCCGAAGTACCAAATACCCACATTTTGGAGTTATCCTTTGATGATTACATTACGATTCAGGAGATAGATTGACCATCATAGTTCAAGGGAGGTGACAAAATAGCCTGCCGCTTTAGGCGCCAAGCCATTCTGCCACCACCCTTGAACTATCATGGTCGAGCCATATCTTGCTGTGGTGTGTCGCGAGCAGAATGTGCTATTAGAGTCACTATTATATTTTCTTACCAGCGATTCTGATTGTGAAGATGGGGGAACATTTTGCGGTGTAGTGAGGTGCGTTGACGCACAGTGCTGCGCAGCTCGTGGCGCATCTTCTCCGACTCTTCGGCCATGATCTTCTCTTGACGCAGTCGCTCCGCGCGCTGACCCATCATCAGCATTCTGGTGCTTGCCTTAAACCCCGGCATAGTGAGCGATGTCCTTGATCACGTGGTCCACAAGATAGTGATTGTCTTTCCCTTCGCCTCGGGGAGTACAACGCTGACCGCAGTCAGTCTGGGTCTTTGTTTTATGTTCAGTTCTAGCTTCTTTTTGTTCTTCAAACTTACTATCGTTGACTGGAATAGAATTAATATGATCCTTTGACTCTGGTCACATCGACTAATCTGAGGATCCGATGTGCACACTGGACTACAAGAATTAGAGTTTAGATTTCAGCTTCCGCATAGTTTTACAAATAAATGAAAGATAGTTTCTACTCCTCCCTAAAATCCTGACAAG
Organism: Semisulcospira habei; assembly: GCA_036245525.1. Classification (NCBI taxonomy): domain Eukaryota; kingdom Metazoa; phylum Mollusca; class Gastropoda; family Semisulcospiridae; genus Semisulcospira; species Semisulcospira habei. The sequence goes on from BTPG01000001.1 coordinate 248,453,618, forward strand.
AATAAGGAAACGTGAAACGATCCGAAACGACGTAATGACTAAAGTGACGTATTGACACTGAAATAATTTTATGTGACGTAAAACAGAACTAGCATGCACATAAATGAAAAGAAAAGGGGAGACTGTCAGTCCTAATATTTTAGGAAGGTTACAAAGTAAAGTAGGTAATAGCACTGTCAGGGGAGAGAAGTGTGCATGATCGACCAGTGATCATAGATCTACTGTGGCCAAAGCACACACACACAACAAGAGATAGGAAAGAGAGGAGGCGCTAAGAAAGTGACCGGAAGCAATGCATATGGAAGCCCCCCCCCCCCACCCCAAAAGGGGGCGGATCACATATCCCACTGTTCCAGCCACTCGGTGCATGGAAATTTAAATCTAGGTCCCCCAAAGGGGATCCAGATATTTAGCCGGTGCGGACAGCTGTTTTGGTCTTGGCGACCTCGTCAGCACACCATTCGGCAATACCGGAGGAGGCAGGAATTTCTGCCTACCTGCAATGACAACCACATTTTACTATGTTGTCTGCAGGTGCATACATTCCATGCCACCACCTAGAGTTAAATTTCCATGCACCCTAAAAGAGAACCTACCAAAAGGGGGGAAGGGGTTGCAGTCGATATTGTAGTAATAAATGAAAAGAAAAGGGGAGACTGCCAGTGCTAATATTTTAGAAAGGTTACAAAGTAAAGTAGGTTATAGCACTGTCAGGGGAGAGAAGTGTGCATGATCGACCAATGATCATAGATCTACTGTGGCCAAAGCACACACACAAAAAAAGAGATAGGAAAGAGAGGGGGCGCTAAGAAAGTGACCGGAAACAATGCTTATGGACCCCCCCCCCCCCCATCCCCCAAAGGGGGGCGAATCACATATCCCACTATTCCAGCCACTCAGTGCATGGAAATTTAAATCTAGGTCCCCCAAGGAAATTTAACTCTAGGTGGTGGCATGGAATGTATGCCCCTGCAGACACCACAGTAAAATGTGGCTGTCATTGCAGGTAGGCAGAAATTCCTGCCTCCTCCAGTATTGCCGATGGTGTGCTGAAGAGGTCGCCAAGACCGAAACAGCTGTCCACACCGGCAAAATATCTGAACCCGCCTTTGGTAAACTAGATTTAAATTTCCATGCAGCAAGTGGCTGGAACAGTGGGATATGTGATACGCCCCCCTACGGGGGGGGGGGGGGGTTCCATATGCATTGCTTCCGGTCACGTTCTTAGCGCCCCCTCTCTTTCCTATCTCTTTTGTGTGTGTGTGTGTGTGTGTGTGTGTGTGTGTGTGTGTGTGTGTGTGTGTGTGTGTGTGTGTGTGTGTGTGTGTGCTTTGGCCACAGTAGATCTATGATCACTGGTTGATCATACACACTTCTCTCCCCTGACAGTGCTATTACCTACTTTACTTTGTAACCTAGCTGATGCACATACCTATCTTGGATTTGCCAGAAGAGCGGGAACTGAAGAACAAGACCATCAGTCCTCCGTTCTCGGGTGGGGTGGGGACGGGGTGGGGTATGCCCTAAAACCGTGATGTGTGATTTATGTTTTTACGGTTAATAAGATCTTCGTGATGCGTGAAAACGTCCACGTTATTGTGTGAAACGTGAACATTGTGTTTCCAGACTTTTGTTTCTACTCAAAAACTGATCTCAAATGTCAGTCGTTTGGTTTTCGGCCACTTGAAGGAACTTATCAAAGCCGCCCCACCCACCCACCCCCCTCACCTCCATCCCCTCTACCCCCCACCCCTCTCAATGTTTCGGCTAGTGAAATGTCATGAGGTTCCAAAAACGTTGCTTTCTCTCTTCACCATCTCATTCTATCATGAAACATGCTGTGTATTCTAAATTCGTGAATCTCAAAATAATTGCGAATACGTGATGCCCCCACCCCCACCTTCCGCTTTTGACAGCTGTGACTCTTTAGCGTGGAGTTAACGAAGTTTTCAGAAATCAAATAAACCGTGCTGTATAACTCTCTTTTCTAAGCATGTTTACAATGCGCAAAAGGCAATCGCCGGGACAGACGTCGGGCCAACGGCCTTTAACGCATTCAGTTGGGTTTTTTGTCTTCCCTGAGCTTTCCTTGAAAAATGTCAGAAACTGACACAATCTGCGTTTACTGGCAGTAAAAGGGGTTAATTTTGTGGCTAAAAGCGGAAATTTCCCCTCAAATCCCCCCCCCACTCCCACCCTTCCCTCCCCCCCCCCCCCCACCTCCCCATCCAACCAATAACCCGCATCGCATGCTTCGTGCATCTTGGTTTAAAGCCATGCGGAGCAGAGTGACTCAGCACGTGTATTTGCTCCGGTACTCACTGTGCAATTGGTTCCACCCGCATGTGAGCCCTATCGTGAGCGAGGAGCCCTAATGATTCTCATGAGCCCCTGTGGCTGCAGGGGCTCATGAGAATCTGTGTCTCTTGCTGGCAGGTATTGGTCTTATTTACCTCTGCGTGCGCACCTGATCCTCAAACAAAACGACTTTCGTCCGGGATTTTTGTTTACTGTTGCAGTCGCGGAAAATCGCAAAAAGACAGGAGACTGTTGCACCACGTGCATGCCCAGTACGCAAAAGCCTACAGGGCACGTCGGCCGCAGTGGGCCCACGGGCCCACAGCGGCTGACTTTGGCCCCATGGCCTTTGCGTATTCCGTAGCGCCATCTATTGGGTCGAGCTTCGCACAGACAGCGGGCCAGAGAGCAAGCAAACCGTACGTCTGGTCCAACAGTTCCAAAGTTGCTCTCGCAAACCGCAACAACAGGCCTGCACGGCGTCAACGACACACCGCTACACACACTCAAAGAAAAAGGTACGTTGGAATTATAATGTATCCTATAAATTTGACATACATCGACACAAAATATCTGTATATATACACAATATTTCGTGACGAATGTTTAGAAGAAACTGTAAAACCTAGGCCTAAATGAACTTTGTCAGTCTTGCATACCTTCGCTGAGCTCAAGAATAAGGATGCTCTTGTTGGTGTTCCGCTTTAGGAAAGGCAAACGGAACTTCTGTTTTGTCTTTACTAAAGTTTCTTCTTCTTTTCCTAAAAAAAAATCCAGACCAACGAGGTGACTGACCAGCGCGTTGCCCTTTCTAAACGCTTTTCTTTCTTGGGATTTTTTTTTTCTCGCAAGGTCAAACTAACCAAACGTTGAATGTTTCCCTCGTTCCTTTTGCACGAGCTTATACTATCGAGTTTGTTTAACCCATTCAGCCCTGACGCACTACAGCAGGAGATGGGTCGACCATGATAATTCAAGGGTAGTGCCAGATTAGCTTGGCGCCTGTCGGCGCCAAGCTAATCTGGCACTACCCTTTAATTATGGTCGATCCGTCTCCTGCAGCAGGTGCATAGTCGTTTGACGCCTCCAAAATTTGGGAAATACGGCCGTCGGGCTGAATGAGTTAAATTGGTCCATAGTGTGCAATAGCACAGACTGTTAAGTTACAGTTGCAGAGCTGGTAGAAACGCAGCAAAAAAAGTGCCTGTGTGCCCCGCTTAATGTCGCCCTCCGTGCGCGCTAATGTCAACTTGCCGCCGGGCAGGCTCACTGACCTGTAGCATACAGGACACCACGCGCGATATTTTGACAGGTAATTTCTCCAAAATGCCTCTTTCAGATTTTACTATTGAAGTTTATATTTTGGTGGAAGGAAATAAAATGCACAGGGGAAAACGTTTGGCGGAAAGTACAGAAGCCTATTTGAGAAAACCCTGCGTTCGCGGATGTGGACTAGTCTGTAGCAAACAACCACGAACGCAGTAAGAACCAAACGTTTATTTGTGCCGCTGAATTTTATTGCACGAAAATGTAACTTCATTATTGTAAAAGCTGGCAGATTTTGGCGAAATTTCCGGTGAAAATATCACGCGTGGTATCCGGTCTATTCTACAGGTCGGTGCAGTGGCTGAGGCTTAAGGTAAAGACAGACACTGTAGCTCAGCGTCTTTGGCAAAGGTCTGAACTGCACGGAGAACCTGACAGTAGCACGCACCGTCGGCGACAAGAAGCTTGGCACGCTTTAGGCATTTGTACAAGACCACGACTATCAGAATGCTCGGACGCAGGAATGCCCATGGAAGCTCGGTGTTACGAGACTGAAACGTCACAAAGCAAAACGCGGGAAGTGTGTGAATACACGGCCAGTTTTAAGTAGGCAAACACAAACACGCAAATTCTGTGAAAATCAAGCATTCTCCTCTTTACTGCTTATAAAATGAAGTTTGTTATAAGCGGACTCGGCAGCACCCGGCGGGGACTGAAAGTTATTGCCGAAATTGTATTATATCTGACCTTGTTATAAGCGGATTAATTTTACAAAGACAAAGAACAGCGGATGTGGCAGGACCTCCCCAAAAGCTTCGTTATATCCGATTTGTTATATCCGACATTGTTTTAAGCAGACTTGACTATACGTATAGTGAATATTGTAAACCTGCCCACAAAACTGAAATGCCTACTACAGGCATTTAGAACACGGTACCTGAAAAAACGCAGAGATTGGCTGTTCAATTATGGGTGCGCAGAATGCATTACGAGATTGATAATACTAAATGTCATTTGGACCCCTAAATGTTTTGGTTTTGTTTGGGTTTTTTCCTTATCAGTACAAATGACCGTCAAATTTTTACAAATGTTGCGGCATGGAGCTGCAATTAGTGTGGTGTATAATCAAAACCCGTGCGCGCAGATCAGTCTCAGTTTGACTGTAAGATGCAAAATTGGCTGGCCATTCCGAATCCGTGGCTGCTTGTAACCCTGCAAACATGCACTTGGTTTTAAGGATGCAATCTTGGCAAACACACAACATACGACGGCATACTTTAAACGATGCTAACGAGTGTTAGGAGAGGTTTGGCAAGGTAGGCGTTGTCCCTAGGGAACGTAAAGAACTCGTTCCTAAAGCATTTTCATGTTGAAATCGCATGTTGATGCTATGACCATGAACGAGACCAAAGGGTTGACTGCCAGTTCTTGTAATTTAACTCATTCTACCCCAAGATCGAAATCCCCAAATTTTGAAGTCGTCCTCCAAAGACTGCGTTGCAGTGCAGGACACAGATCGACGATAATTCAAGGGTGATGCCAGAATAGCTTGGCGCCCATAGGCGCCAAGCTATTCTGGCATCATCCTTGAACTATCATGGTCGATATTTATCTTGCTGTGGTGTCTGGGGTAGAATGAGTTAAAAGAAATTGCCAAACTCCCCCCTGACTGTGCGTTTTCCTATTTACTTGGTAGTTTGCTTTTGTCTTTGACGTACAGAAAATGCCTATTTACTTGGTAGTTTGTTTGCTTGTGTCTTGACGTACAGAAAATGCCTATTTACTTGGTAGTTTGTTTGCTTCTGTCTTCGACGTACAGAAAATGAGCCTGTTCGACAAGATCAAGTACGCAGTGGGCACGATGCTGCTGATGGTCTATCTCTTCTGGCAGCGGGTCTGGTTCTCCCTCCTGCCCATCATCTCCCCCGTCATCGACATCGCCAACACCATCAAACCTGACGTCGTGTCGCCGTGCGGTTTGCTGGAGCAAGCTACAAAGGTACTAACCCCTTTGCTGTCAAGAAAACGTGAGCACCATCCAACTGCAAGGGGCATAGATCCTCATGCGCCCCGTGGCTGTGGGGGCTTTTGAGGATCTATGCCTCTTGCTGAGACCAATTTGTATCCATGTTTCTTGGACTGTTTTGGCTTTCGGTCGTTGAATGAACAAAATCACAAAAATATACTTTCAGTACAATGGTAGGGAAGCGGTTAAATTAGAGTTTCACACGAATAACCTTATCAGTGTCGATTTAAAATACGTCCTTTCGAAATTTTCCTCAACATGACGTCGGGTATAATTCAATCACCATAGAACGTCATCTGTGTGCAGACTGTCTTGCTGGGCGTCTTGCTGTGGTATCAAGCCATGATGGCCGTGCTGGACATCGTGACCTGGCCGTTTCAAACATGCGTGTACCGGGCTAAGCAGTTTTTCTTTCAACTGGAAGTAGACTACAAAACCAAGGGCATGTAAGTTCTCGCTCTCTCGCTCTCTCGTGTCCCAAGGCAAATCTATCAGCCAGGTAACGGAACATCGTCTCCTCGGCGTTACTGTAGATAACCAGTTTAAGTGGCAATGCCATCTTACTGATATGTTTAAGACAATATCAAAGAAACTTTATTTTATCCAAGATAAAACATATAGCTAATGTAGGAACACAAACTGTTCAACGCCCACATCAGGTCACATATAGATTATGCTTCTACGGTGTGGGATGGCGCAAGCGAGGTCCAGTTATAGAGGCTGAACTCTCTTCATCGCAGATCCGCGAAGCTTATCCTTTCAGACCCTAACTCAACAACCGATAATAAACTGAAAACCTTGGAAATTCTTCTTGAAAAACCATTATACAATAAGGGAATAACTATGTTCAAAGTATTGAAAAACAGACTCTCGGGTGCTAGCATGTGGAACACATTGCCCAAAAATGTTACATCAGCAACGCTTTCGTTTTTTAAAACCGGTCTCTTCAAGCACCTCACCTCATCGTATGATTTTCACAGCAGCCTGCACTTGCAGTATACAATTTTCCCCATTCTAACTCTTCAATTCGGTTATGTCTTCAGTTAATACAAGATGCTAATACTGCACGTTTTGTGTGTGTGTGTGTGCGCGCGCGCGTGTGTGTGTGTTTGTGCTTGTCTATGAATGTATGGATATGTACACCTTTACAACTGTATGTGAGATTTTCTGTGTTTATTTCCACTTCAATTTCTTTTTTCATCATCTCTCTCTCTCTGCTCTCCCCCCCCCCCCCTCCCCTCCGTTGTTTGGTTTATTTGGAGGCAGGAAAGTAACGCGTCAAATTAGACGCGCTACCTACCCCACCCCCCACCCCCCTCTTTCGTACGCCACTGCCATTTGTCAGTGAGGTTTAGTTTGTAACGAAAGACCGACAACGAACGCAATCGTTCGTCACAGACGAAACCTCACTAGTGAGGTTTCCGTTTATGCCGAAAAGACTCCCAACAACGGAGAGCGATGCCACGGCGGATCGCCACACTCCAAACCGCATCTCCAAGGGCATAGATCCTCATGAGCTCGGAGGGCTCATGAGGATCTGTGCCTCTTGGAAATGTTTAGAATGGTGTCTGTGCTCATGGTACAAGCTGGTTTGTCCGCAGTGACTTCGCTCTCCTTGTTGTTGGGAGTCGCTCGTTGCCAAAAACCAAACTTGAGCTCACTATTTCTGAAGTCGAGACGGCGAAAGAACTAACGACTAAAACCTCTTCCACAGGACGACCGTGGACCGCGAGGCCTGGCTCACCAAGCAGTTGATGGCGGAGAAGGAGAAAAGGGAAGAGAAAGCTGCGGAAGAGATCAACAAGGACGGCAATCACTGAACCCCTGACACGCACGTGCTTACCTCCCTTTTGTAGGGTACGCAATACAGGTGCCAGCTTCGCCGATATCCAATTCTACAGTGTTTGTGTGGAGCCCTGTATTTGGCCCTTTCACTGCCGAGAACATGTTGGTCCCACTGTCGCGGGGGTCATGAAAATGGATGCTTCTTGTTGACAGTACTTTAAATGCTTGCTTTTGGCCGGAGCCTCTCTTCGGCGCTGAATAAAGTTTCAGAAACAGTCTATCCGCTGGCAGGAATGGGCTAAAATGTAACGTTTCTAGCTGCGCGCGAAACCTCGCGCGACTGGTACAAGCCGCTTGTCAGTACCGAGTGGGCGAGGATTCACGCGAAGTCTCGAAACCGTAAATTTGTATTGCACCAGCGTGATCTCGGAGAGCCTTTGGTAGGATGCAACTGCTTCTTCACTGGTTCTGTCTGCGGTAGCGAATCGACGGAGACAACCAGTGTGGACTGCTCCTCGTACGCAACCGAGGGTATTGCTCTAAAATCTCTTGTTAGACTGGTTTGGTTTGCTTGTGTGGCCACCTTTTTCTTTTTTCCCCTTTTTTTTTTAATTTCTTGCTGATAAAAACGTGCAGATGTTCCTTGTTCCTGCGTGTCTGTGCGTGTCTGCGTGTGTCGTACGCGCGTGCGTAAGTGCGCATGTAAGTGTGCGTCTCAAACACAGACATGCATGAAAAACTGGCATAATTTGACATTTAATATATACATACAAACATTTTGCATAAATGGTACATAGGTTTTTTTTTTAAAGTAAGGTAACGTTACACACGAACAAATCGAGCTTATAACGAACCCTCGCAACCGGTCACAATACTTGGAAAAATGACGCTGTCGCACTCGGCAGGCAGAATAAGGTTTTTGTTGCATGGTGCGTGGCTGAACGCACGGTCCATTTACCTTGTGAGCGAAAGGGCCGTGGGCCAGCTAAGGCTGACGTCGGCCCGAGGACCTTTCGCTTACCGGAACAGCGTGCTGTGAAATTGAAGGCAAAATGGTTTTTCGTTCTTCAGTGCGCTCGGTGGGAACGGGACTGACTGAATCTTTGGCAATTGTACAAACGTTATTATGATCCTTTTATATCGCATAAATAATTGAAAAAAAATATTCAACTGAAATATTTGTAATGTCCAAAGTTAAACGAAATGAGATACAATTTATAAAAATGGTATTTATGTAATTTAGCTAATTTTCCGGTTTGCGTTGCAGCGTCTAACGCCAAATCGTGTGCTAATTACATTGTAAGTTCCGGGAGACGCAATCGACTCTGCCAGCTAGGGAATAGTGCTTGACTAGTCTAGTGCCTCTAGGGCGTCAAGCTAATCACGCACTACCCTTTCGCAATTTCCCGAGGCCTCGTTTAGTTCTAGAAGACAAAAGCATTTCACCATCGATCGCAATTGCACAAAGGTGAATCGGTTATGCCCCCCCACCCCCACAAAGTTTGACTCCGATTCCCTACCTCGATCTGCTAAGCGTAACAGATCGAGGCAGGTAACCAGTGTTGAAAGGCACTTGAATTTGTAAGCATGAGACGATCAAATTGAGTAAACCAAGACATCTTGAGAAAGGTCTCTGCAAGAATTTAGCCTCCCGCGGCTCTTGCGTGACGGGGGGGGGGGGGGGTGGAGTAACAGATGCGTTTGAGAGGTTGGTTGGTTATTGGGGTTTAACGCCGAGCAGGCGACTAAAGCCATCTCGCAGCGGTGCGTTTGAGAGAATTTGTGTTATGATGGGACCGACCTGCACACGTATCTTGCTGCATTGCCTTGCTTGTTGATTTTAACCCACTCGGCCCTGACGCACTACAGCAGGAGATGGGTCGACCATGGTAATTCAAGGGTAGTGCCAGATTAACTTGGCTCCTGTTGGCGCCAAGCTAATCTGGCAGTGCCCTTGAATTATCATGGTCGATCCATCTCCTGCAACTGGTGCATAATTGACGCCTCCAAAATTTGGGAAATACGGCCGTCGGGCTGAATGAGTTGATGAGAGATTGGAATGTTTAACTGGAATGCCTTGATGCGGACCCCAAACGAAATAACACTTAAAACAAATATTTAAAAAATATAAACCCTAACTTGCAAGGGTTTGCAATGCAGAGAAATTGCCATTGTCATATACTCGGTGAGATTTTCATACACACACCTGGTGTTTCCTATTTTGAGAAGGTGTACTTTGTTAGTTTGTTTTAACTCCGACGGTCGTATTTCCCAAATTTTGGAGGCGTCATCCAATAACTATGCACCAGTTCCAGGAGATGGATCGACCATGATAATTCAAGGGCGGTACCAGATTAGCTTGGCGCCAACAGGAGCCAAGCTAATCTGGTACTAACCTTGAATTATCATGGTCGACCCATCTCCTGCTGTAGTGCGTCAGGGCTGAATGGGTTAAAGAAATTTACCAATGCAATAACAAACTGGTAAGGAAGATGTTCATTAGCAAAACATGCGAGTAACGAAACGAGAACATACACATTTCGTTAAATTTTTTTAGAGACCATTCACCGATCAGAACTCAAAGGGAAGTCATCATGATAATTCTAATTACCTCCCTTCTGCATAATGCGGCCACCGGCACTGTCTAAGCCCTCCCCCCCCCCCCCCCCCCCTTTGACTGCTGAGACAAAGTGAGCGCCACACATCTGCAAGAGTCGCAGATCATCATGCCCCCCCTCCCCCCCCCCCCCCCATGAGAATCAATGCCTCTTGCTGACACCACGTTGAATGCGTGACTGTTAACGAAAGCTCGCGAAGATTGCAGTAACGCAATCCACGTCACCTGGCAAGGAAAGGGTTTATGTCCTCGCTGCCGGCGAGTGTAAAATAATGTAATTGAAAGCAAAGGCAAATTCAACGCCGAATAATCCCATCGGTCCAAGGAACACAGATTTAAATAGGGTCAGCAAGTGGCGAAGAACCTCATGAGCCCCCGCATCTGCGTGGGCTCATGAAGTTCTTTGCCTCTTGCAGTTGGGTGGTGTTCGCATTTTTCTAGCAGTGGTTAACAGTACCGATGGATGAACGCACGCACGAAGGGTTAAAGGTTATTAACATGGCGCATGCACAGTATGCAATCTTCGATTCGCAGACGACATTGACCTCATGGCAGGCAGCAATAGTGAGCTTCAAAACCTGACAGACAAACTTTCAAGTAGCGCAGGGTCTTATGGCATGGAGATCAGTACGGATAAAAGCAAAGTGATGATCAACACCACAAGCGACAGCAGCAGCAACATTCACATGAACGGCCAGAAGCTAGAAGAGGTCAATAGCTTCAAGTACTTGGGAGCCACCCTGTCCAAAGACGGTAGTTGCATAGCAGAGATCCGTATCAGGATAGGTACAGCAACATCCGCAATGGCCAGGCTGGACAGGATATGGCGAAGTAACTCCATCAGCTTCACCATCAAGTACAGGCTTTACAAGTCCCTCGTAGTGTCTATTCTACTCTACGGCTGTGAGACTTGGACACTGCTTGCAGACTCAGAAAAGAAAATCCAGGCCTTTGAGAACAAGTGCCTGAGGAAGTTGCTCCGCATCTCGTACCGCGAGCACAAGACCAACGAATATGTACGGAGCATCGTCACTTCCCTGGTGCGCCCACATGAACCCCTTCTGGCAACCGTGAAACGGCGCAAGCTTGCTTGGTTTGGCCACGTGACCCGACACAACACCTTGTCCAAGACTATCCTCCAAGGCACTCTCGAAGGAAGTCGTCGGCGAGGTCGTCAGAGAAAGAGTTGGGTCGCAAACATAAAAGAATGGACCGAACTCGAGATGCCAGACTTGCTTGCCACCGCCCAAAATAGAACTCAGTGGAGAGCACTGTCTGTTGCTGCTGCCTTTTAGTCCCCCCAACGCCCAGTTCGGGCAAGGGACTGATGATGATGATGATGATGCACAGTATCCTGTCATTTCACGTTTCACAGTTTGCGGGTTCAACTGTTTTGTGTGTGCTGGAAAACACCAACATTGGATACAGACAAAATACTATATAACTGTGTTATAATTACAGTGTTGGCCAACAAATAAATATCACAATACATGGTACTGATCACAGAAATACTCAACATTGTACAACCCTACATTTTCAAGAGCCCCCCCACCCCACCCCCACCTCTCCCCTCCCCCCCCCCCCCCCAAAAAAAAAAATAAATAAATAAAATAAAATAATAAAAAAAACCGTAATTTTTTTTTTATTTATGACATATTATAACCGACTTGCACCTGAAAAAAAAAACCTGCAGCGAGCACTGGCCACTCCATTATAATTCAAGGGCATTGCCTGATTAGCTCGGCCGTCTTCTCTTGAAATAGTACGGTCGAAACAATTTCCCGTAGCTGCTGTGTAGCCGCAAAAAAACGCCATACAATGCGGGAAATTGGGTCTCTATTTGGAAGCAAGAACCCGTTCCCCGCCACTGTACGCGCATTTGTTTTCTTCTTCCTGAAATCCTTGTCCGTTCAGCGACCAAAAGCCACAACCGCCCCAAGAAACATTAAAACAAACTGGTCTCGGCAAGAGGCATAGATCCTCACAAGACCCAGGCAGTCGCGGGGGCTCATGAGGATCTATGTCTCTTGCAGTTGGATCGTGCTCACGTTGTCGCGGCAGTGAAGGGGTTAATGAGGCAGGCGTGTAAATGTTAGTATGTGGAAAATTTCGGCCAGTGCCTCTTGGGTTAATTCAGCCTGTGGAGGCCAAACGCATTAACCCTTTCAGCCCCAAAGGGCCCATTTCTCCAATTTTTGGAGGTGTTTGCCTAATGACTATGCACCAGTTGCAGGAGACTGATTGACCATGATAATTCAAGGGTAGTGCCAGATTAGCTTGGTGCCTGAAGGCGCCAAGCTAATCTGGCAGTACCCTTGAATTATCATGGTCAATCCATCTCCTGCTGTAGGGACAAGTCAAGACAAGACAAATGGGTTAAGTCCAAGCTTTTGGTGAAAGCGATACGTTCATTACTTTGTTTGTCTCTTATAGGGCAGAATTGTACTGCGTGGAACTATTACAATGGTGCAACGCACATAATCTTCAGCGTACGATGCAGTCTGCATTGATAGCGCCCACCCTGCCGACGTAACACGCGTCTCGAAAGAGACCTATACTAGTCTGACAGACGTACAATATTGTACTTTAGTGGGGCCACAGACTGTGGCCTCACTAAAGTCAAATACTTTACGTCATTGTGCGTCATTTTGAACAGACCGTGACCTCGCCAAAGTAAAATAGTGTACGTCATTTTCAACAGGCTGTGGCCCCACCAAAGTAAAAATATTGTACGTCATTGTACGTCATTTTCAACACACTGTGGCCTCACTAAAGTAAAATATGCTACGTCATTGTACGTCATTTTGAACAGACTGTGGCCTCACCAAAGTAAAATATTGTACGTCGGTGTACGTCATTTTGAACAGACTGTGGCCTCGCCAAACTAAAATATTGTAGTCATTTTGAACAGACTGCGACCTCGCCCAAGTAAAAAACTGACGTCATTTTGAATAGACTGTGGCCTCGCCAAAATAAAATATTCTACACATCTTCTTCAACAGACGGCCTTACTACAGTAAAGTATAGTTCGCCTTTATGAACTAGTCGGCCATTTTAAAACTTGTCGAATCACAAATCGCACGCACAGGAACATTTTCTCAGCGTAGTTAATTGGTAGTGATGCTATAACTACTCTACATTTTGATAAAAACAACTAATCCCTTATTTGCATTTGTTTGTATCTGCCCATATTTGGATACAATTGTGTGTGTATGAAATGGTGCTCAACATCGCACACCAAAGAACGCGTTCAGTGGCCTGTTTATTCTGGCTTGACCGTATACACTAGGTTTTATGACACAGGTCTAGATTTTGTTTTGTCACTCATTCCCTTTGCGTATTTCGAACATAGTTTTGCTTGCAACAAGCCAGGTACTGTTCTCGTCAGCGGACCCACCTGACCACAATGGTGATATACACCGAACCTTTCTTTTGTTGTGACCGTTCTGTGGATTTCTATTTTGTTAATGTCACTCTTTGTTGTTTTTGCGCGATTGCATGCACAGATTTGTGCTAGATTAGCGTGTCGCTTAAAGGCGCCAAGCCTAGGCGGCATACACACACACACACACACAGAGATAGAGAGAGCAAGAGAGAGAGAGAGAGAGAGAGAGAGAGAGCCCGCGCTCTCATACCACAAATGTACACACATATATTGCTAGCGATTAAAACTATACTACAACAAAAAAAAACATTGTTAAATGTAACGAGCATAACGGATTTTGTTCATGAAACCGCTGTTGTTTTCATCATGAAAATCAAAACGGCTCACTCTAACAAACACACACACACAAAACACGCGCGCACACACACACATACACACACGCACATAGTCACACACACACACACACACACACACACAGACACACACACACCCGCACGCACGCTCGCGCACAAGAGAGAGAGAGAGAGAGAGATAGGGGGGGGGGGGTGTTACACTGTCCATTTTTAGGTTTCTTGCTTGGTTATCTCATTGTGCCCGAAGTACCAAATACCCACATTTTGGAGTTATCATTTGATGATTACATTACGATTCAGGAGATAGATTGACCATCATAGTTCAAGGGAGGTGACAGAATAGCTTGGCGGCTTTAGGCGCCAAGCCATTCTGCACACCACCCTTGAACTATCATGGTCGAGCCATATCTTGCTGTGGTGTGTCGCGAGCAGAATGTGCTATTAGAGTCACTATTATATTTTCTTACCAGCGATTCTGAGTGTGAAGATGGGGGAATATTTTGCGGTGTAGTGAGGTGCGTTGACGCACAGTGCTGCGCAGCTCGTGGCGCATCTTCTCCGATCATCAATAATCAAAACATCAATAAAGTAAAGTAGGTAATAGCACTGTCAGGGGAGAGAAGTGTGCATGATCGACCAATGATCATAGATCTCGATGATCATAGATCTACTGTGGCCAAAGCACACACACACACAAAAAAAGAGATAGGAAAGAGAGGGGGCGCTAAAAAAGTGACCGGAAACAATGCTTATGGAAGCCCCCCAATCCCCCCCCCCCCCGAAGGGGGACGAATCACATATCCCACTGTTCCAGCCACTCAGTGCAAGGAAATTTAAATCTAGGTCCCCCAAGGAAATTTAACTCTAGGTGGTGGCATGGAATGTATGCCCCTGCAGACACCACAGTAAAATGTGGCTGTCATTGCAGGTAGGCAGAAATTCCTGCCTCCTCCAGTATTGCCGATGGTGTGCTGAAGAGGTCGCCAAGACCGAAACAGCTGTCCACAGCGGCAAAATATCTGAACCCGCCTTTGGGGAACTAGATTTAAATTTCCATGCACTGAGTGGCTGTAACAGTGGGATATGTGATACGCCCCCCCCCACCTACGGGGGGGGGGGGGGGGGGGCTTCCATATGCATTGCTTCCGGTCACTTTCTTAGCGCCCCCTCTTTTTCCTATCTCTTTTGTGTGTGTGTGTGTGTGTGTGTGTGTGTGTGTGTGTGTGTGTGTGTGTGTGTGTGTGTGTGTGTGTGTGTGTGTGTGTGTGTGTGCTTTGGCCACAGTAGATCTATGATCACTGGTTGATCATGCACACTTCTCTCCCCTGACAGTGCTATTACCTACTTTACTTTGTAACCTAGCTGATGCACATACCTATCTTGGATTTGCCAGAAGAGCGGCAACTGAAGAACAAGACCATCAGTCCTCCGTTCTCGGGTGGGGTGGGGACGGGGGTGGGGTATGCCCTAAAACCGTGATGTGTGATTTATGTTTTTACGGTTAATAAGATCTTCGTGATGCGTGAAAACGTCCACGTTATTGTGTGAAACGTGAACATTGTGTTTCCAGACTTTTGTTTCTACTCAAAAACTGATCTCAAATGTCAGTCGTTTGGTTTTCGGCCACTTGAAGGAACTTATCAAAGCCGCCCCACCCACCCCTCACCTCCATCCCCTCTACCCCCCACCCCTCTCAAAGTTTTGGCTAGTGAAATGTCCGAGGTTCCAAAAACGTTGCTTTCTCTCTTCACCATCTCATTCTACCATGAAACGTGCTGTGTATTCTAAATTCGTGAATCTCAAAATAATTGCGAATACGTGATGCCCCCATCCCCACCTTCCGCTTTTGACAGCTGTGATTCTTTAGCGTGGAGTTAACAAAGTTTTCAGAAATCAAATAAACCGTGCTGTATAACTCTCTTTTCTAAGCATGTTTGCAATGCGCAAAAGGCAATCGGGCAGACGTCGGGCCAACGGCCTTTAACGCATTCAGTTGGGTTTTTTGTCTTCCCTGAGGTTTCCTTGAAAAATGTCAGAAACACAATCTGCGTTTACTGGCAGTAAAAGGGGTTAATTTTGAGGCTCAAAAGCGGAAATTACCCCTCCCACCCTCCCCCCTCCCCCCTCCCCCCCCCCTCCCCATCCAACCAATAACCCGCATCGCATGCTTCGTGCATCTTGGTTTAAAGGCCATGCGGAGCAGAGTGACTCAGCACGTGTATTTGCTCCGGTACTCCGGCACTGTGCAATTGGTTCCACCCGCATGTCAGCCCTAAATTCTCATGAGCCGCTGCGGCTGCAGGGGCTCATGAGAATCTGTGTCTCTTGCTGGCAGGTATTGGTCAGTCTTATTTACCTCTGCGTGCGCACCTGGTCCTCAAACAAAACGATATCGTCCGGGATTTTTGTTTACTGTTGCAGTCGCGGAAAATCACACTGAAAAGACAGGAGAGTGTTGCACCACGTGCATGCCCAGTACGCAAAAGCCTACAAGGCACGTCGGCCGCAGTGGGCCCACAGCGGCCGACTTTGGCCCCATGGCCTTTGCGTATTCCGTAGCGCCATCTATTGGGTCGAGCTTCGCACAGACAGCGGGCCAGAGAGCAAGCAAACCGTACGTCTGGTCCAACAGTTCCAAAGTTGCTCTCGCAAACGGCAACAACAAGCCTGCACGGCGTCAACGACACACCGCTACACACACTCAAAGAGAAAGGTACGTTGGAATTATAATGTATCCTATAAATTTGACATACATCGACACAAAATATCTGTATGTATACACACAACAATATTTCGTGACGAATGTTTAGAAGAAACTGTAAAACCTAGGCCTAAATGAACTTTGTCAGTCTTGCATACCGTCGCTAAGTTCAAGAATTGATGCTATTGTTGGTGTTCCGCTTTAGGAAAGGCAAACGGAACTGTTCTGTTTTGTCTTTACTTTCTTCTCTTTTCCTAAAGAAAATTCAGACCAACGAGGTGACAGCCCAGCGCGTTGCCCTTTCTAAACGCGTTTCTTTCTTGGGATTTTTTTCTCGCAAGGTCAAACTTACCAAACGTTGAATGTTTCCCATGTTCCATTTGCACGAGCTTACACTATCGAATTTGTTTAACCCATTCAGCCCTGACGCACTACAGGGAGAGATGGGCCGACCATGATAATTCAAGGGTAGTGCCAGATTAGCTTGGCGCCTGTGTCGGTGCCAAGCTAATCTGTCGATACTCTTTAATTATCATGGTCGATCCATCTCCTGCATCAGGTGCTCGGTCGTTAGATGACGCCTCCAAAACTTGGGAAATACGTGAGTCGGGCTGAATGAGTTAAATCAGTCCATACTGTGCAATACCACAGACTTTTAAAGTTACAGTTGCAGAGTTGGTACAAACGCAGCAAAAAGTGCCTAATGCGTGCCCCACTTCCTGTCGCCCTCCATGCGCGCTAAAAAGTCAACTTACCGCCGGGCAGGCTCACTGACCTGTAGCATAAACAGGACATCACGCGCGATATTTTGACCGCTAATTTTTCTCCAAAATGCCTCTTTCAGATTTTACAATTGAAGTTATATTTTGGTGAAGGAAATGCAGCGGCGGAAACGTTCGGCGGAAAGTACAGAAGCCTATTCGAGAGAAAAAACGTGCCCTGCGTTCGCGGATGTGGACTTGTCTGTAGCAAACAACCACAAACGCAGTGAGAACCAAACGTTTATTGTGCCGCTGAATTTTATTGCACGAAAATGTAACTTTATTATTGTAAAAGCTGGCAGAGGGATTTGGGCGAAATTTCCGGTGAAAATATCACGCGTGGTATCCGGTCTATTCTACTGGTCAGTGCAGTGGCTAAGGCTTATGGTAAAGACATGGACACTGTAGCTCAGCGTCTTTGGCAAAGGTCTGAACTGTACGAAGAACCTGACAGTAGCACTCACCGTCGGCGACAGGAAGTTTGGCACGCTTTAGGCATTTGTACAAGACCACGACTATCAATGATCAGACGCAGGAATGCCCATGGATGCTCGGTATTAGACTGAAACGTCACAAAGCAAAACGCGGGAAGTGAATACACGGCCAGTTTGAAGTAGGCAAACACAAACACGCAAATTCTGTGAAAATGGAGCATTCTCCTGTTTCCTTTGCTGCTTATAATGTAAAGTTTGTCATAAGCGGACTCGGCAGCGCCCGGCGGTTTGTTATAAGCGGACTCGGCAGCGCCCGGCGGTTTGTTATAAGCGGACTCGGCAGCGCCCGGCGGTTTGTTATAAGCGGACTCGGCAGCGCCCGGCGGTTTGTTATAAGCGGACTCGGCAGCGCCCGGCGGTTTGTTATAAGCGGACTCGGCAGCGCCCGGCGGTTTGTTATAAGCGGACTCGGCAGCGCCCGACGGTTTGTTATAAGCGGACTCGGCAGCGCCCGACGGTTTGTTATAAGCGGACTCGGCAGCGCCCGGCGGTTTGTTATAAGCGGACTCGGCAGCGCCCGGCGGGGACTGAAAAAGTTATATCCGAAATTGTATAATGATCATCTATTGTTATAAGCGGTTTAAAGCTGGAACAGATGTAGCCGGACCTCCCCAAAAGCTTCGTTATATCCGATGTGTGTTATATCCGACCTTGCATGGGGGACTTGGGTGGCGTTAACTACTTTTTAGTTCCCAGGATCATCCTGGTCAGCCCCACAGGGTGGGGTTTTCCCTCTACCGATTCTGGGGCATGTTTGTCTACCCTTGGTCCATTCACCTGTATTTGCCATTTTAAAACTCCCCCTACTGTCAGCGCTGCCTGTAGCTCTTGATATTGGATGTTTTGCGAAATGGTCTTAGCTTTTATTTAGGCCCTATGTCTTAGGTTTATTTAACGTATGAACCGGCTGGCGACATACATTCAATGTTCTGTTTAGTTTTTTCCACAAGCAGTGCAGGCACGTCCTGAGAAAGTCTTGTTGCTGTCGAGACGTTAAGCAATGTACAATCAATATATCCGACCTTGTTATAAGCAGACTTGACTATACATATAGTGAATATTGTGAACCTGCCCACAAAACTGGAATGCTTACTACAGACATTTAGAACACGGTAGCTGACAAAACGCAGAGCATGGCTGTGAGTTAAGGGTGCGCAGAATGCATTACCAGATTGATGACAATACTAAGTGTCATTTGGACCCCTAAATGTTTTGGTTTTGTTTGTTTTGTTTTTCCTTATCTCAGTACAAATGACCGTCAAATATTAACAACAAATGTTGCGGCATGGAGCTGCAATTAGTGTGGTGTATAATCATAGATCAGTCTCGGTTTGACTGTAAGATGCAAAAATGGCTGGCCATTCCGAATCCCCATGGCCGCTTGTAATCCTGCAAACATGCACTTGGTTTAAAGGATGCAGGCAAGAGAGGCTATCTTGTCAAAATGCAAAAATACGAATGCATACTAGCTGTAAACGATGCTAACGAATGTTAGGGGAGATTTGGCAGGGTAGGCGTTGTCCCTAGGGAACGTAAAGAACTCATTCCTAAAGCATTTTCATGTTTTTGAAATCACATGTTGGTGCTATGACCATGAACGAGACCAAAGGGTTGACTGCCAGTTCTTGTAATTTAACTCATTTACCCCAAGACCGAAATCCCCATATTTTGAAGTCGTCCTCTGAAAACTGCGTTGCAGTGCAGGACACAGATCGACGATGATTCAAGGGTGATGCCAGAATAGCTTGGCGCCCATAGGCGCCAAGCTATTCTGGCATCACCCTTGAACTATCATGGTCGATATTTATCTTGCTGTGGTGTCTGGGGTAGAATGAGTTAAAAGAAATTGCCAAACTCCCCCCCCCCCCCCCCCCTGACTGTGCTTTTTCCTATTTACTTGGTAGTTTGTTTGCTTCTGTCTTGTTTGACGTACAGAAAATGCCTATTTTTAGTTTCTTTGCTTCCGTCTTGACGTACAGAAAATGCCTATTTACTTGGTAGTTTGTTTGCTTCTGTCTTGTTTGACGTACAGTCCCCCACCGGGTCTGCCCTAGGGGACCTTGGTGGGGTTGTCTACTTTTTAGTTCCTAGGGTCACCTTGTCTAACCCCTGCAAGGTGGGTTCTACTCTTTTGGGGGTTTGTATTTCTGTCTTTCTGGTCCATTCATCTATTTTTCTTTTGAAATTCTCCCTCCTGTCTGCGCTTCTTGCAGTTCTTTTTTTCTTTTAGCGCAGGCACTTCCTGAGAAGGCCTTTGTCACTTGCGGGACGTAAAGCAATCTATACTCACTCACCCTTGACGTACAGAAAATGCCTATTGGTAGTTTCNGCTTCTGTCTTGACGTACAGAAAATGCCTATTTACTTGGTAGTTTGTTTCCGTCTTGTTTGACGTACAGAAAATGCCTATTTACTTGGTAGTTTGTTTGCTTCTGTCTTGACGTACAGAAAATGCCTATTTACTTGGTAGTTTGTTTGCTTCTGTCTTGTTTGACGTACAGAAAATGAGCCTGTTCGACAAGATCAAGTACGCAGTGGGCACGATGCTGCTGATGGTCTATCTCTTCTGGCAGCGTGTCTGGTTCTCCCTCCTGCCCATCATCTCCCCCGTCATCGACATCGCCAACACCATCAAACCTGACGTCGTGTCGCCGTGCGGTTTGCTGGAGCAAGCTACAAAGGTACTAACCCCTTTGCTGTCAAAACGTGAGCACCATCCAACTGCAAGGGGCATAGATCCTCATGCGCTCCCGTGGCTGTGGGGGCTCTTGAGGATCTATGCCTCTTGCTGAGACCAATTTGTATCCATGTTTCTTGGACTGTTTTGGCTTTCGGTCGTTGAACAAAATCACAAAAATACTTTCAGTACAATGGCAGGGAAGCGGTTAAGTCGAGTTCCACACGAATAACCTTATCAGTGTCGATTTAAAATACGTCCTTGCGAAATTTTCCTCAACGTGCCGTCGGGTATAATTCAATCACCATAGAACGTCATCTGTGTGCAGACTGTCTTGCTGGGCGTCTTGCTGTGGTATAAAGCCATGATGGCCGTGCAGGACATCGTGACCTGGCCGTTTCAAACATGCGTGTACCAGGCTAAGCAGTTTTTCTTTCAACTGGAAGTAGACTACAAAACCAAGGGCAGGTAAGTTCTCGCTCTCTCTCTCTCTCTCTCTCTCTCTCTCTCTCTCTCTCTCTCTCTCTCTCTCTCTCTCTCTCTCTCTCTCTCTCTCTCTCTCTCTCTCTCTCTCTCTCTCTCTCTCTCTCTCTCTCTCTCTCTCTCTCTCTCTCTCTCGTGTCCCCCCAAGGCAAATCTATCGGCCAGGTAACGGAACATCGTCTTCTCGGTGTTACTGTAGATAACCAGTTTAAGTGGCGATGCCATCTTACTGATATGTGTAAGACAATATCAAAGAAGAAACTGTTTATTTTATCCAAGTTAAAACATATAGCTAATGTAGGAACACAAACTGTTCTTCAACGCCCACATCAGGTCACATAAAGATTATGCTTCTACGGTGTGGGATGGCGCAAGCGATGTCCAGTTAGAGGCTGAACTCTCTTCATCGTAGAGCCGCGAAGCTTATCCTTTCAGGCCCTAACTCAACCGATAATAAACTGAAAACCTTGGAAATTCTTCTTGAAAAACCATGTATTATACAATAAGGGAATAACTATGTTCAAAGTATTGAATAAGACTCGCCGAGTATATTAAAGTTTTCCCTCCCGGCATCAACATACTCCAGATCAAGGCAGCCCATTACTGTGCCACGACCTAGAATCGATCTCTAAAAGACAGTTTAGCGTTCTCGGGTGCTAGCATGTGGAACGCATTGCTCAAAAAATGTTACATCAACGCTTTCGTCTTTTAAAACCGGTCTCTTCAAGTACCTCGCCTCATCGTATGATTTTCACAGCAGCCTGCACTTGTAGTGTACAATTTTCCCCTTTCTAATTCTTCAATTCAGTTATATCTTCAGTTAATACAAGATGCTAATACTGCACGTATTGCGTGTGTGTGTGTGTGCTTGTCTAAATGTATGTATGGATATGTACACCTTTACAACTGTATGTGAGATTTTCTATGTTTATTTCCACTTCAGTTTCTTTTTTCTTTTCATCGTTTCTCTTTCTGTTACCGCCCCCCCCCCCCCCCCCCCTTTCCGTTTGGGTTATTTGGAGGCAGGAAAGAAACGCGTCAAATTAGACGCGCTACCTACCCCCCACCCCTGCCCCCCCCCCCCCTCCGCTTTCGTACGCCACTGCCATTTGTCAGTGAGGTTTAGTTTGTAACGAAAGACCAACCGACAACGAACGCAATCGTTCGTCACAGACGAAACCTCGCTAGTGAGATTTCAGTTTACGCCGAAACGACTCCCAACAACGGAGAGCGATGCCACGGCGGATCGCCACACTCCAAACCGCATCTCCAAGGGCATAGATCCTCATGAGCTCGGAGGGCTCATGAGGATCTGTGCCTCTTGTAAATGTTTAGAGTGCCTGTGCTCATGGTACAAGCTGGTTTGTCCGCAGTGGCTACGCTCACCTTGTTTTTGGGAGTCGCTCGTTGCCAAAAACCAAACTTGAGCTCACTATTTCTGAAGTCGAGACGGCGAAAGAACTAACGACTAAAAACCTCTTCCACAGGACGACCGTGGACCGCGAGGCCTGGCTCACCAAGCAGTTGATGGCGGAGAAGGAGAAAAGGGGAGTTGTGGAATAGATCAACAAGGACGGCAATCACTGAACCCCCGACACGCACGTGCTTACCTCCCTTTTGTAGGATACGCAATACAGGTGCCAGCTTCGCTGATATCCAATTCTACGGTGTGTTTGTTTTGAGCCCTGTATTTGGCCCTTTTCACTGCCGAGAACATGTTGGTCCCACTGTCGCGGGGGTCATGAAAATCGATGCCTCTTGTTGACAGTACTTTAAATGCATGCTTTTGGCCGGAGCCGCTCTTTGGCGCTGAATAAAGTTTCAGAAACGCAGTCTGTCCCATAAGCTGGCAGGAATGGGTTAAAATGTAACGTTTCTAGGTACGCGCGAAACCTCGCGCGCCTGGTACAAGATCACTTGAGTGAGCTTGTACCGGGTGGGCGAGGGTTACGCGAAGTCTCGAAACCGTAAAATTGTATTACACAGCGTGATCTCCGGGAGCCTTTGGTAGGATGCGACTGCTTCTTCACTGGTTGTCTGCCTGCGGTAGCGAATCCGGCGACGGAGTCGACCAGTGTGGACTGCTCGTTTGCAACGAGGGTATTGCTCCGATATCTCTTGGTTTGCTTGTGTGAATACATCTTTTTTTTTTATTTTTGCTGATAAAAACGTGCAGATGTTCACTTGTTCTTTGGGTGTGTGTCGTAAGTGCGCATGTAAGTGTGCGTCTCCAACAGACATGTATGAAAAGAAACTGGCATAATTTGACATTTATTATTATATACAAACATTTCACATAAATGGTACATAAAAATTATTTTTACGTAAGGTAACATTACACGAGAGCAAATCGTCAAGCTTATAACGAACCCTCGCACAATTTCCAAAACTGATGGGTTTTCCATACATGTATTTACAACCGACAGTCACAATGCTTGGAAAAATGACGCTCTGACACTGTCGCACTGAGCAGGCAGAGTAAGGTTTTTGTTGGTGCATGGTGCGTGGCTGAACGCACGGTCCATTTACCTTGTAAGCAAAAGGGCCGCGGGCCAGCTAAGGCTGACGTCGGCCTGAGGACCTTTCGCTTACCGGAACAGCGTGTGCTGTGAAAAGGAAGACAAAATGGTTTTTCGTTCACTTCCGTGCGCTGGGTGGGAACGGGACCGACTGAATCTTTGGCAATTGTACAAACGTTATTGTCCTTTTATATCCCATAAATGAAGAAAAATATTCAACTGAAATATTTGTAATGTCCAACAAAAAATTAAACGAAATGAGATACAATTTTTAAAAATTGCATTTATGTAATTTAGCTAATTTTCCCGTTTGAGTTGCAGCGTCTAACGCCAAATCATGTGATTACATTGTCGCAAGTCGGGCGTCAAGCTAATCACGCACTACCCTTTCGCAATCAATTTGGAGTCGTTTAGTTCTGGAAGACAAAAGCATTTCACTATCGATAGCAATTGCACAAAGCTGACTCGGTTATGCCCCTATCTCCCATCGCACCCCCTCCCCACCCCCACAAAAAATAAAAAAAAGTATTTTCGATTCCAAAACTCTCAAAACAAATGCCACGTTTGCAATCGTCCGAAACGCTGCTGTTTCTGATTTCCAAAAATGTTTCATTTCTTTTGTTCATCGGTATACAATGAAACAACGGGCAACGGTCGAGAAATTCACTTTTATAGTATCGAAATATTCTGCTCTAATACGATAGTGCAACAGAATACATCGATGTTGTAGATCGATATACATCATGGAAAAGCGCATCTCTCGACCACTGCCTGCGGCGGTATATTGCCGATGGGTGTAACCTGGGACACAAAACGTTCGACTCTGATTCCCTACCGCGATCTGCTCAGCGTGACGGATCGAGGCAGGTAACCAGTGTTGAAAGGCACTTGAATTTGTAAGCATTTATGAGACGATCAAATTAAGTAAACCAAGACGTCTAACAACGTCTTATTGACGTGGCTACAACATTGAGCAAGGTCTCTGCAAGAACAGTTCGGCCTCCCGCTCTTGTGTGACGAAAAAAGTATCGAATGCGTTTGTGAGGTTAGTTAGTTATTGGGGGTTTAACGCCGAGCAGTCGACTAAAGCCATCTCGCAGCGGTGTGTTTGAGAGAATTTGTGTTTATGATGGGACCGACCTGCACACGTATCTTGCTGCATTGCCTTGCTTGCTTGCTTGTTGCTGCATTGCCTTGCTTGTTGACTTTAACCCACTCAGCCCTGACGCACTACAGCAGGAGATGGGTCAACCATGATAATTCAAGGGTAGTGCCAGATTAGCTTGGCGCCTGTCGGCGCCATGCTATTCTGCCACTGCCCTTGAATTATGGTCGATCCATCTCCTGCAACTGGTGCCATAAGCATTAGATGGTGCTCCAAAATTTGGGAAATAAGACCGTCGGGCTGAATGAGTTAATGAGATATTAGAATGTATAACTGCGGAATGCCTTAAAGATAAGAATTGTTCATGGTAAGACTTCTGATGCGGACCCCAAACGAAATAAAACTTAAAACAAATATTAAAAAAATTAAATATCATAAACCCTAACTTGAAAGGGTTTGCATTCCAGAGAAATTGCCATTGTCGTCGTATACACGGTGAGCGTTTCATACACACACCTGGTGTTTCCTATTTTGAGAAGGTGTACTTGTAGTTTGTTTTAACTCGTTCTAGCCGACGGCCGTATTTCCCAAATTTTGGAGGCGTCATCCAATCACTATGCGCCAGTTCCAGGAGATGGATCGACCATGATAATTCAAGGGCAGTGCCAGATTAGCATGGCGCCAACAGGCGCCCAGCTAATCTGGCACTAACCTTGAATTGTCATGGTCGACCCATCTTCTGCTGTAGTGCGTCAGGGCTGAATGGGTTAAAGAAATTTACCAATGCAATAACAAACTGGTACGGAAGTCGTTGAATGTCAAAACATGCGAGTAACGAAACAAGAACATAGATACACATTATCGGTTAGATTTGTTTTCGGACACATTATTCACTGATCAGAACTCGAAGGGAAGTCATCATATAATTCTAATTACCTCCCTTCTGCATAGTGCAGCCACTGGCACTGTCTAAGCCTCCCCCCCCTACCCCCGCCCCCTTTGACTGCTGAGACAAAGTGAGCGCCACACATCTGCAAGAGTCGCAGATCATCATGCCCCCCTCCCCCCCCCCATGAGAATCAATGCCTCTTGCTGACACCACGTTGAATGCGTGACTGTTAACGAAGCTCACGAAGTTTGCAGTAACGCAATCCACGTCACTGGTAAGGAAAGGGTTTATGTCCTCGCTGCGGCGAGTGTAAAATAATGTAATTGAAAGCAAAGGCAAACTCAACGCCGAATAATCCCATCGGTCCAAGCAACACAGATTTAAATAGGGTCAGCAAGTGGCGAAGAACCTCATGAGCCCCCGCATCTGCGTGGGCTCATGAAGTTCTTTGCCTCTTGCAGTTAGGTGGTGTTCGCATTTTTCCAGCAGTGGTTAACAGTACCGATGGATGAATGCACGCACGAAGGGTTAAAGGTTATTAACATGGCGCATGCCCAGTATTCTGTCATTTCACGTTTCACAGTTTGCGGGTTCAACTGTTTTGTGTGAGCTGGAAAACACCAACATTGGATACAGACAAAATACTATATAACTGTGTTATAATTACAGTGTTAGCCAACAAATATCACAATACATGGTACTGATCACAGAAATACTCAACATTGTACAACCCTACATTTTCAAGAGCCCCCACCCCAAACCACCCACCCCTCACCTCCCCCCCCCCCCCCCAAAAAAAAAAAAAAAATAAAATAAAATAAAATAATAAAAAAAAAACGTAATTTTTTTTTTATTTATGACATATTATAACCGACTTGCACCTGAAAAAAAAAAAAAACTGCAGCGAGCACTGGCCACTCCATTATAATTCAAGGGCATTGCCTGATTAGCTCGGCCGTCTTCTCTTGAAATAGTACGGTCGAAACAGTTTCCCGTAGCTGCTGTGTAGCCGCAGTTGAAAAGAACGCCATACAATGCGGGAAATTGGGTCTCTATTTGGAAGCAAGAACCCGTTCCCCGCCACTGTACGCGCATTTGTTTTCTTCTTCCTGAAATCCTTGTCCGTTCAGCGACCATAAGCCACAACCGCCCCAAGAAACATGGAAACAAACTGGTCTCGGCAAGAGGCATAGATCCTCACAAGGCCCAGGCAGTCGCGGGGGCTCATGAGGATCTATGTCTCTTGCAGTTGGATCGTGCTCACGTTGTCGCGGCAGTGAAGGGGTTAATGAGGCAGGCGTGTAAATGTTAGTATGTGGAAAATTTCGGCCAGTGCCTCTTGGGTTAATTCAGCCTGTGGAGGCCAAACGCATTAACCCTTTCAGCCCCAAAGGTCCCATTTCTCCAATTTTTGGAGGTGTTGCCTAATGACTATGCACCAGTTGCAGGAGACTGATTGACCATGATAATTCAAGGGTAGTGCCAGATTAGCTTGGTGCCTGAAGGCGCCAAGCTAATCTGGCAGTACCCTTGAATTATCATGGTCAATCAGTCTCCTGCTGTAGGGACTCGGGGCTAAGTGGGTTACGTCCAATTTTTGTGAAAGCGCTACTTTCATTACTTTGTTTGTCTCTTATAGGGCAGAATTGCACTGCGTGGAACTGTTACAATGGTGCAACGCACATAATCTTCAGCGTACGATGCAGTCTGCATTGATGGCGCCCACCCTGCCGACGTAACACGCGTCTCAAAACAGACCTATACTAGTCTGACAGTCGTACAATATTGTACTTTAGTGGGGCCACAGACTATGGCCTCACTAAAGTTAAATATTTTACGTCATTGTGCGTCACTTTGAACAGGCCGTGACCTCGCCAAAGTAAAATAGTGTACGTCATTTTGAACAGACTGTGGCCCCACCAAAGTAAAATATTGTACGTCATTGTACGTCATTTTGAACAGACTGTGGCCTCACTAAAGTAAAATATGCTACCTCATTGTACGTCATTTTGAACAGGCTGTGGCGTCACCAAAGTAAAATATTGTACGTCGGTGTACGTCATTTTGAACAGACTGTGGCCTCACCAAACTAAAATATTGTATGTCATTTTGAACAGACTGCGACCTCGCCCAAGTAAGAAACCGACGTCATTTTGAACAGACTGTGGCCTCACCAAACTAAAATATTGTAGTCATTTTGAACAGACTGCGACCTCGCCCAAGTAAAAAACCGACGTTATTTTGAACAGACTGTGGCCTCGCCAAAATAAAATATTCTACACATCTTCTTCAACAGACTGCAGCCTTACTACAGTAAAGTATAGTGCGCCTTTATGAACTAGTCGGCCATTTTAAAACTTGTCGAATCACAAATCACACGCACAGGAACATTTTCTCAACGTAGTTAATTGGTACTGATGCTATAACTACTCTACATTTTGATAAAAACAACTAATCCCTTATTTGCATTGTTTGTTTGTATCTACCCATATTTGGGCATACAATTGTGTGTGTATGACATGGTGCTCAACATCGCACACCAAACAACGCGTTCAGTAGCCTGTTTTTTCTGGCTTGGCCGTATACACAAGGTTTTATGACACAGGTCTAGATTTTGTTTTGTCACTCATTCCCTTTGCGTATTTCGAACACATTTTGGCTTGTAACAAGCCAGGTACTGTTATCGTCAGCGGACCCACCTGACCACAATGGTGATATACACCGAACCTTTCTTTTGTTGTGACCGTTCTGTGGATTTCTATTTTGTTAATGTCACTCTTTGTTGTTTTTGCGCGATTGCATGCACAGGTTTGTGCTAGATTAGCGTGTCGCTTAAAGGCGCCAAGCCAAGGCGGCATACACACACACACACACACACACACACACACACACAGAGAGAGAGAGAGAGAGAGAGAGAGAGAGAGAGAGAGAGAGAGAGAGAGAGAGAGAGAGAGAGAGAGAGAGAGAGAGAGAGAGAGCGAAAAAGCGAGAGAGCGAGAGAGAGCGAGAGAGCGAGAGAGAGAGAGAGAGAGCGAGCCCGCGCTCTCATACCACAAATGTACACACATATATTGCTAGCGCTTAAAACTATACTACAACAAAAAACATTGTTAAATGTAAAGAGCATAACGGATTTTGTACATGAAACCGCTGTTGTTTTCATCATGAAAATCAAAACGGCTCACTCCAACAAACACACACACACAAAACACGCACACACACACACACACACACACACACACACACACACACACACACACACACACGCACATACACACACACACACCCACGCACACACACACACACACACACACACACACACACACACACACACACACACGCACGCACACTCGCGCACAAGAGAGAGAGAGATAGGGAGGGGGGTGGGGGTGTTACACTGTTCATTTTTAGGTTTCTTGCTTGGTTATCTCATTGTGCCCGAAGTACCAAATACCCACATTTTGGAGTTTTCATTTGATGATTACATTACGATTCAGGAGATAGATTGACCATCATAGTTCAAGGGAGGTGACAGAATAGCTTGGCGGCTTTAGGCGCCAAGCCATTCTGCCACCACCCTTGAACTATCATGGTCGAGCCATATCTTGCTGTGGTGTGTCGCGAGCAGAATGTGCTATTAGAGTCACTATTATATTTTCTTACCAGCGATTCTGATTGTGAAGATGGGGGAACATTTTGCGGTGTACTGAGGTGCGTTGACGCACAGTGCTGCGCAGCTCGTGGCGCATCTTCTCCGACTCTTCGGCCATGATCTTCTCTTGACGCAGTCGCTCCGCGCGCTGACCCATCATCAGCACTCTGGTGCTTGCCTTAAACCCCGGCATAGTGAGCGATGTCCTTGATCACGTGGTCCACAAGATAGTGCTTGTCTTTCCCTTCGCCTCGAGGAGTACAACCCTGACCGCAGTCAGTCTGGGTCTTTGTTTTATGTTCAGTTCTAGCTTCTTTTTGTTCTTCAAACTTACTATCGATTACTGGAATAGAATTAATATGATCCTTTGACTCTGGTCACATTGACTAATCTGAGGATCCGATGTGCACACTGGACTACAAGAATTAGAGTTTAGATTTCAGCTTCCGCATAGTTTTACAAATAAATGAAAGATAGTTTCTACTCCTCTCTAAAATCCTGACAAGAATAAGGAAACGTGAAACGATCCGGAACGACGTAATGACAAAAGTGACGTATTGACACTGAAATAATTTTATGTGACGTAAAACAGAACTAGCATGCACATAAATAAAAAGAAAAGGGGAGACTGCCAGTGCTAATATTTTAGGAAGGTTACAAAGTAAAGTAGGTAATAGCACTGTCAGGGGAGTGAAGTGTGCATGATCGACCAGTGATCATAGATCTACTGTGGCCAAAGCACACACACACACACACAAAAGAGATAAGAAAGAGAGGGGGCGCTAAGAAAGTGACCGGAAGCAATGCATATGGAAGCCCCCCCCCCCCTCTCAAAGGGGGGGTGTATCACATATCCCACTGTTCCAGCCACTCGGTGCATGGAAATTTAAATCTAGGTCCCCCAAAGGGGATCCAGATATTTAGCCGGTGTAGACAGCTGTTTCGGTCTTGGCGACCTCTTCAGCACACCATCGGCAATACCGGAGGAGGCAGGAATGTCTGCCTACCTGCAATGACAACCACATTTTACTGTGGTGTCTGCAGGGGCATACATTCCATGCCACCACCTAGAGTTAAATTTCCATGCACCCTAAAAGAGAACCTACCAAAAGGGGGGAAGGGGTTGCAGTCGATATTGTAGTAATAAATGAAAAGAAAAGGGGAGACTGCCAGTGCTAATATTTTAGAAAGGTTACAAAGTAAAGTAGGTAATAGCACTGTCAGGGGAGAGAAGTGTGCATGATCGACCAATGATCTACTGTGGCCAAAGCACACACACACACAAAAAGAGATAGGAAAGAGAGGGGGCGCTAAAAAAGTGACCGGAAACAATGCTTATGGAAGCCCCTCAACCCCCCCCCCCCCCCCGAAGGGGGGCGAATCACATATCCCACTGTTCCAGCCACTCAGTGCATGGAAATTTAAATCTAGGTCCCCCAAGGAAATTTAACTCTAGGTGGTGGCATGTGGCTGTCATTGCAGGTAGGCAGAAATTCCTGCCTCCTCCGGTATTGCCGATGGTGTGCTGAAGAGGTCGCCAAGACCGAAATAGCTGTCCACACCGGCAAAATATCTTAACCCGTCTTTGGGGAACTAGATTTAAATTTCCATGCACTGAGTGGCTGGAACAGTGGGATATATGATACGCCCCCCTACTGGGGAGCTTCCATATGCATTGCTTCCGGTCACTTTCTTAGCGCCCCCTCTCTTTCCTATCTCTTTGTGTGTGTGCATGTGTGTGTGTGTGTGTGTGTGTGTGTGTGTGTGTGTGTGTGTGTGTGTGTGTGTGTGTGTGTGTGTGTGTGTGTGTGTGCTTTGGCCACAGTAGATCTATGAGCACTGGTTGATCATACACACTTCTCTCCCCTGACAGTGCTATTACCTACTTTACTTTGTAACCTAGCATGCACATACCTATCTTTGATTTGCCAGAAGAGCAGCAACTGAAGAACAAGACCATCAGTCCTCCGTTCTCGGGTGGGGTGGGGACGGGGGTGGGGTATGCCCTAAAACCGTGATGTGTGATTTGCGTTTTTACGGTTAATAAGATCTTCGTGATCCGTGAAAACGTCCACGTTATTGTGTGAAACGTGAACATTGTGTTTCCAGACTTTTGTTTCTACTCAAAAACTGATCTCAAATGTCAGTCGTTTGGTTTTCGGCCAATTGAAGGAACTTATCAAAGCCGCCCCACCCCCCTCACCTCCATCCCCTCTACCCCCGACCCCTCTCAAAGTTTCGGCTAGTGAAATGAGGTTCCAAAAAGGTTTCTCTCTTCACCATCTCACTCTATCATGAAACGTGCTGTGTATTCTAAATTCGTGAATCTCAAAATAATTGCGAATACGTGATGCCCCCACCCCCACTTTCCGCTTTTGACAGCTGTGATTCTTTAGCGTGGAGTTAACAAAGTTTTCAGAAATCAAATAAACCGTGCTGTATAACTCTCTTTTCTAAGCATGTTTGCAATGCGCAAAAGGCAATCGCCGGGACAGACGTCGGGCCAACGGCCTTTAACGCATTGGGTTTTTGTCTTCCCTGAGGTTTCCTTGAAACATGTCAGAAACACAATCTGCGTTTACTGGCAGTAAAAGGGGTTAATTTTGTGGCTAAAAGCGGAAATTTCCCCTCAAATCCCACCCCCTCCCACCCTTCCCTCCCCCCCCCCTCCCCATCCAACCAATAACCCGCATCGCATGCTTCGTGCATCTTGGTTTAAAGCCATGCGGAGCAGAGTGACTCAACACGTGTATTTGCTCCGGTACTCACTGTGCAATTGGTTCCACCCGCATGTCAGCCCTATCGTGAGCGAGGAGCCCTAAATTCTCATGAGCCCCTGTGGCTGCAGGGGCTCATGAGAATCTGTGTCTCTTGCTGGCAGGTATTGGTCTTATTTACCTCTGCGTGCGCACCTGATCCTCAAACAAAACGATGTCGTCCGGGATTTTTGTTTACTGTTGCAGTCGCGGAAAATCGCAAAAAGACAGGAGACTGTTGCACCACGTGCATGCCCAGTACGCAAAAGCCTACAGAGCACGTCGGCCGCAGTGGGCCCGCGGGCCGACAGCGGCTGACTTCGGCCACATGGCCTTTGCGTATTCCGTAGCGCCAACTCTATTGGGTCGAGCTTCGCACAGACAGCGGGCCAGAGAGCAAGCAAACCGTACGTCTGGTCCAACAGTTCCAACTGTTGTCTGTCCAGCGCTGTGATTCCCCTTGGTTTGAGTATTGAGAATTCTGCCAGCGCTAGCCTCACCTATCTGGTTTGTGAGTAACAGTTCCAAAGTTGCTTTCGCAAACCGCAACAACAAGCCTGCACGGCGTCAACGACACACCGCTACACACACTCAAAGAAAAAGGTACGTTGGAATTATAATGTATCCTATAAATTTGACATACATCGACACAAAATATCTGTATGTATACACACAATATTTCGTGACGAATGTTTAGAAGAAACTGTAAAACCTAGGCCTAAATGAACTTTGTCAGTCTTGCGTACCGTCGCTAAGCTCAAGAATTGATGCTCTTTAGGAAAGGCAACCGGAACTGTTCTGTTTTGTCTTTACTTTCTTCTCTTTTCCTAAAGAAAATTCAGACCAGCGAGGTGACTGCCCAGCGCGTTGCCCTTTCTAAACGCGTTTCTTTCTTGGGATTTTTTTCTCGCAAGGTCAAACTTACCAAACGTTGAATGTTTCCCTCGTTCCATTTGCACGAGCTTACACTATCGAATTTAACCCATTCAGCCCTGACGCACTACAGCAGGAGATGGGTCGACCATGATAATTCAAGGGTAGTGCCAGATTAGCTTGGCGCCTGTGTCGGTGCCAAGCTAATCTGTCGATACCCTTTAATTATCATGGTCGATCCATCTCCTGCATCATCAGGTGCTCAGTCGTTAGATGACGCCTCCAAAACTTGGAGAAATGCGTGCGTCGGGCTGAATGTGTTAAATCAGTCCATACTGTGCAATACCACAGACTGTTAAAGTTACAGTTGCAGAGTTGGTAGAAACGCAGCAAAAAATGCCTAATGCGTGCCCCACTTACTGTCGCCCTCCATGCGCGCTAATGGCAACTTACCGCTGGGCAGGCTCACTGACCTGTAGCATAAACAGGACACCACGCGCGATATTTTAACCGGTAATTTTTCTCCAAAATGCCTTTCAGATTTTACAATTGAAGTTATATTTTGGTGGAAGGAAATGCAGCGGCGGAAACGTTCGGCGGAAAGTACAGAAGCCTATTCGAGCAAAAAACGTGCCCTGCGTTCGCGGATGTGGACTAGTCTGTAGCAAACAACCACGAACGCAGTGAGAACCAAACGTTTATTTGTGCCGCTGAATTTTATTGCACGAAAATGTAACTTTATTATTGTACTTGAAAAGCTGGCAGAGGGATTTGGGCGAATTTTCGGTGAAAATATCACTCGTGGTATCCGGTCTATTCTACAGGTCGGTGCAGTGGCTAAGGCTTATGGTAAAGACATGGACACTGTAGCTCAGCGTCTTTGGCAAAGGTCTGAACTGTTCAAAGAACCTGACAGTAGCACGCACCGTCGGCGACAGGAAGTTTGGCACGCTATAGGCATTTGTACAAGACCACGACTATCAGAATGATCAGACGCAGGAATGCCCATGGAAGCTCGGTAAGACTGAAACGTCACAAAGCAAAACGCGGGAAGTGTGAATACACGGCCAGTTTTAAGTAGGCAAACACAAACACGCAAATTCTGTGAAAATGGAGCATTCTCCTGTTTCCTTTGCTGCTTATAATGTAAAGTTTGTCATAAGCGGACTCTGCAGCGCCCGGCGGGGACTGAAAAAGTTATATCCGAAATTGTATAATAGCCTCTTTTGTTATAAGCGGTTTAATTTTACAAAGACAAAGAACAGATGTGGCCGGACCTCCCCACAAGCTTTGTTATATCCGATTTCTGTTATATCCGACCTTGCATGGGGGACTTGGGTGGCGTTTACTACTTTTTAGTTCCCAGTATCATCCTGGTCAGCCCCACCGGGTGGGGTTTTCCCTCTACTGATTCTGGGGCATGTTTCTGTCTGCCCTTGGTCCATTCACCTGTATTTGCCATTTTAAAACTCACCCTACTGTCAGCGGCGATGCCTGTAGCTCTTGATATTGGATGTTTTGCTAAATGGTCTTAGCTTTTATTTAGGCCCCATGTCTTGGGTTTATTTAACGTATGAACCGGCTGGCGACATACATTCAATGTTCTGTTTAGTTTTTTTCACAATCAGTGCAGGCACGTCATGAGAAAGTCTTGTTGCTGTCGAGACGTTAAGCAATGTACAATCAATATATCCGACCTTGTTATAAGCAGACTTGACTATACATATAGTGAATATTGTGAACCTGCCCACAAAACTGGAATGCCTACTACAGGCATTTAGAACACGGTAGCTGACAAAACGCAGAGCTTGGCTGTTGAGTTATGGGTGCGCAGAATGCATTACCAGATTGATGACAATACTGTCATTTGGACCCCTAAATGTTTTGGTTTTGTTTTGTTTGTGTTTTTCCTTATCAGTACAAATGACCGTCAAATTTTAACAAATGTTACGGTATGGAGCTGCAATTAGTGTGTATAGTCAAAACCCGTGCGCGCAGATCAGTCTCGGTTTGACTGTGATGCAAAAATGGCTGGCCATTCCGAATCCCCGTGGCTGCTTGTAATCCTGCAAACATGCACTTGGTTTAAAGGATGCAGGCAAGAGAGGCTATCTTGTCAAAACGCAAAAATACGAATGCATACTTTAAACGATGCTAACGAGTGTTGGGAGAGATTTGGCAGGGTAGGCGTTGTCACTAGGGAACGTAAAGAAATCGTTCCTAAAGCATTTTCATTTTTTTGAAATCACATGTTGATGCTATGACCATGAACGAGACCAAAGGGTTGACTGCCGGTTCTTGTAATTTAACTCATTCTACCTCAAGACCGAAATCCCCAAATTTTGAAGTCGTCCTCTGAAGCCTGCTTTGCAGTGCAGGACACAGATCGACGATGATTCAAGGGTGATGCCAGAATAGCTTGGCGCCCATAGGCGCCAAGCTATTCTGGCATCACCCTTGAACTATCATGGTCGATATTTATCTTGCTGTGGTGTCTGGGGTAGAATGAGTTACAAGAAATTGCCAAACTCCCCCCTGACTGTGCGTTTTCCTATTTACTTGGTAGTTTGTTTGCTTCTGTCTTTGACGTACAGAAAATGCCTATTGGTAGTTTCTTTGCTTCTGTCTTGACGTACAGAAAATGCCAATTTACTTGGTAGTTTCTTTGCTTCTGTCTTGACGTACAGAAAATGCCTATTTACTTGGTAGTTTGTTTGCTTCTGTCTTGTTTGACGTACAGAAAATGAGCCTGTTCGACAAGATCAAGTACGCAGTGGGCACGATGCTGCTGATGGTCTATCTCTTCTGGCAGCGTGTCTGGTTCTCCCTCCTGCCCATCATCTCCCCCGTCATCGACATCGCCAACACCATCAAACCTGACGACGTGTCGCCGTGCGGTTTGCTGGAGCAAGCTACAAAGGTACTAACCCCTTTGCTGTCAAGAAAACGTGAGCACCATCCAACTGCAAGGGGCATAGATCCTCATGCGCCCCCGTGGCTGCGGGGGCTCTTGAGGATCTATGCCTCTTGCTGAGACCAATTTGTATCCATGTTTCTTTGACGGTTTTGGCTTTCGGTCGTTGAATGAACAAAATCTCAAAAATATACTTTCAGTACAATGGTAGGGAAGCGGTTAAATTGAGTTCCACACGAATAACCTTAGTGTCAATTTAAAATACGTCCTTGCGAAATTTTCCTCAACGTGACGTCGAGTATAATTCAATCACCATAGAACGTCATCTGTGTGCAGACTGTCTTGCTGGGCGCCTTGCTGTGGTATAAAGCCATGATGGCCGTGCAGGACATCGTGACCTGGCCGTTTCAAACATGCGTGTACCAGGCTAAGCAGTTTTTCTTTCAAACTGGAAGTAGACTACAAAACCAAGGGCATGTAAGTTCTCGCTCTCGCGCTCTCTCGCTCGCTCTCGCTCTCTCTCTCTCTCGTGTCCCTCCCCCACCCGGGTCTGCCCTGGGGGACATGGGTGGGGTTAGGTATTTTTTAGTTCCCAGGGTCACCCTGGTCAGCCCCACAGGGTGAGTTTTTCTCTCTATTCTGGGGCATGTGTTTCTGTCTACCCGAGGTCCATTCACCTGTATTTGCCTTTTTTAAAACTCTCCCTACTGTCTGCACTGCCTGTAGCTCTTGATATTGGATGTGTGTTGCTAAATGGTCTTAGTAACGTATTTGACCGGCTGGCGACATACATTCAATGTTCTGTTTAGTTTGTTTTTTTTTCACAAGCAGTGCCGGCACGTCCTGAGAAAGCCTTGTTGCTGTCGGGACGTTAAAGCAATGTACAATCAATCTCGTGTCCCTCTAAGGCAAATCTATCGGTCAGGTAAAGGAACATCGTCTTGGTGTTACTGTAGATAACCAGTTTAAGTGGCGATGCCATCTTTTTGATATGTGTAAGACAATATCAAAGAAGAAACTTATTTTATCCAAGTTAAAACATATAGTTAATGTAGGAACACAAACTGTTCTTCAACGCCCACATCAGGTCACAGATTATGCTTCTACGGTGTGGGATGGCGCAAGCGAGGTCCAGTTAAAGAGGCTGAACTCTCTTCATCGCACAGCCGCGAAGCTTATCCTTTCAGACCCTAACTCAACAACCGATAATAAACTGAAAACCTTGGAAATTCTTCTTGAAAAACCATGTATTATACAATAAGGGAATAACTATGTTCAAAGTATTGAATAAGACTCGCCGAGTATATTAAAGTTTTCCCTCCCGGCATCAACATACTCCAGATCAAGGCAGCCCATTACTGTGCCACGACCTAGAATCGATCTCTAAGACAGTTTAGCGTTCTCGGGTCCTAGCATGTGGAACACATTGCCCAAAAAATGTTACATCAACAACGCTTTCGTCTTTTAAAACCGGTCTCTTCAAGTACCTCACCTCATCGTATGATTTTCACAGCAGCCTGCACTTGCAGTGTACAATTTTCCCCTTTCTAACGCTTCAATTCAGTTATATCTTCAGTTAATACAAGATGCTAATACTGCACGTATTGCGTGTGTGCGTGTGTGTCTTTACAACTGTATGTAAGATTTTTTATGTTTATTTCCACAATTTCTTCTTTTCATCGTCTCTTTCTGCTACCCCCCCCCCTCCCCTTTTCCGTTTGGGTTATTTGGAGGCAGAAAAGTAACGCATCACATTAGACGCGCTACCTAACCCCCCCCCCCCCCCTTCCGCTTTCGTACCCCACTGCCATTTGTCAGTAAGGTTTAGTTTGTAACGAAAGACCAACCGACAACGAACGCAATCGTTCGTCACAGACGAAACTTCACTAAGGTTTCCGTTTACGCCGAAACGACTCCCAACAACGGAGAGCGATGCCACGGCGGATCGCCACACTCCAAACCGCATCTCCAAGGACATAGATCCTCATGAGCTCGGAGGGCTCATGAGGATCTGTGCCTCTTGGAAATGTTTAGAGTGGTGTCTGTGCTCATGGTACAAGCTGGTTTTGTCCGCAGTGGCTTCGCTCTCGCTTGTTGGGAGTCGCTCGTTGCCAAAAACCAAGTGACTTGAGCTCACTATTTCTGAAGTCGAGACGGCGAAAGAACTAACGACTAAAAACCTCTTCCACAGGACGACCGTGGACCGCGAGGCCTGGCTCACCAAGCAGTTGATGGCGGAGAAGGAGAAAAGGGGAGTTGTGGAAGAGATCAACAAGGACGGCAATCACTGAACCCCCGACACGCACGTGCTTACCTCCCTTTTTTAGGATACGCAATATAGGTGCCAGCTTCGCTGATATCCAATTCTGTGTGTGTGGAGCCCTGTATTTGGCCCTTTCACTGCCGAGAACATGTTGGTCCCACTGTCGCGGGGGTCATGAAAATGGATGCTTCTTGTTGACAGTACTTTAAATGCATGCTTTTGGCCGGAGCCTCTCTTTGGCGCTGAATAAAGTTTCAGAAACGCAGTCTGTCCCATACGCTGGCAGGACTGAATGAGTTAAAATGTAACGTTTCTAGCTACGCGCGAAACCTCGCGCGCCTGGTACAAGATCACTTGAGTGAGCTTGTACCGGGTGGGCGAGGGTTCACGCGAAGTCTCGAAACCGTAAAATTGTATTACACAGCGTGATCTCCGGGAGCCTTTGGTAGGATGCGACTGCTTCTTCACTGGTTGTCTGCCTGCGGTAGCGAATCGACGGAGTCGGCCAGTGTGGACTGCTCGTTTGCAACGAGGGTATTGCTCCGATATCTTGGTTTGCTTGTGTGAAGCCATCTTTTTTTTTTTCTTATTTTTGCTGATAAAAACGTGCAGATATTCACTTGTTCTTTGGGTGTGTCGTACGCGCGAGCGTAAGTGCGCATGTAAGTGCGTCTCCAACAGACATGCTGAATTGGCATAATTTGACATTTATTATTATATACAAACATTTCACATAAATGGTACATAAAAATTATTTTTAAAATAAGGTAACATTACACGAGAGCAAATCGTCAAGCTTATAACGAACCCTCGCACAATTTCCAAAACTGATGGGTTTTCCATACATGTATTTACAACCGACAGTCACAATGCTTGGAAAAATGACGCTCTGACACTGTCGCACTGAGCAGGCAGAGTAAGGTTTTTGTTGGTGCATGGTGCGTGGCTGAACGCACGGTCCATTTACCTTGTAAGCAAAAGGGCCGCGGGCCAGCTAAGGCTGACGTCGGCCTGAGGACCTTTCGCTTACCGGAACAGCGTGTGCTGTGAAAAGGAAGACAAAATGGTTTTTCGTTTACTTCAGTGCGCTGGGTGGGAACGGGACCGACTGAATCTTTGGCAATTGTACAAACGTTATTGTCCTTTTATATCCCATAAATGAAGAAAAATATTCAACTGAAATATTTGTAATGTCCAACAAAAAATTAAACGAAATGAG
Source organism: Semisulcospira habei (assembly GCA_036245525.1). Classification (NCBI taxonomy): domain Eukaryota; kingdom Metazoa; phylum Mollusca; class Gastropoda; family Semisulcospiridae; genus Semisulcospira; species Semisulcospira habei. The sequence goes on from BTPG01000001.1 coordinate 248,492,653, forward strand.
ATACAATTTTTAAAAATTGCATTTATGTAATTTAGCTAATTTTCCCGTTTGAGTTGCAGCGTCTAACGCCAAATCATGTGATTACATTGTCGCAAGTCGGGCGTCAAGCTAATCACGCACTACCCTTTCGCAATCAATTTGGAGTCGTTTAGTTCTGGAAGACAAAAGCATTTCACTATCGATAGCAATTGCACAAAGCTGACTCGGTTATGCCCCTATCTCCCATCGCACCCCCTCCCCACCCCCACAAAAAAAATTTTTTTTTAAGTATTTCCGATTCCAAAAGTCTCAAAACAAATGCCACGTTTGCAATCGTCCGAAACGCTACCGTTTCTGATTTCCAAAAATGTTTCATTTCTTTTGTTCATCGGTATACAATGAAACGACGGGCAACGGTCGAGAAATTCACTTTTATATAGTATCGAAATATTCTGCTCTAATACGATAGTGCAACAGAATACATCGATATTGTAGATCGATATACATCATGCCCCACCCGGGTCTGCCCTGGGGGACTTGGGTGGGGTTAGGTATTTTTTAGTTCCCAGGGTCACCCTGGTCAGCCCCACAGGGTGGGTTTTTCTCTCTATTCTGGGGCATGTGTTTCTGTCTACCCTTTGTCCATTCACCTGTATTTGCCTTTTTAAAACTCTCCCTACTGTCTGCACTGCCTGTAGCTCTTGATATTGGATGTGTGTTGCTAAATGGTCTTAGCTTTATTTAGGCCCCATGTGTTAGGTTTATTTAATGTATTTGACCGGCTGGCGACATACATTCAATGTTCTGTTTAGTTTTTTTTTTCACAAGCAGTGCAGGCACGTCCTGAGAAAGCCTTGTTGCTGTCGGGACGTTAAGCAATGTACAATCAATCGATATACATCATGGAAAAGCGCATCTCTCGACCACTGCCTGCGGCGGTATATTGCCGATGGGTGTAACCTGGGACACAAAACGTTCGACTCTGATTCCCTACCGCGATCTGCTCAGCGTGACGGATCGAGGCAGGTAACCAGTGTTGAAAGGCACTTGAATTTGTAAGCATTCATGAGACGATCAAATTAAGTAAACCAAGACGTCTAACAACGTCTTATTGACGTGGCTACAACATTGAGCAAGGTCTCTGCAAGAACAATTCGGCCTCCCGCTCTTGTGTGACGAAAAAAGTATCAAATGCGTTTGTGAGGTTGGTTGGTTATTGGGGTTTAACGCCGAACAGGCGACTAAAGCCATCTCGCAGCGGTGCGTTTGAGAGAATTTGTGTTTATGATGGGACCGACCTGCACACGTATCTTGCTGCATTGCCTTGCTTGCTTGCTTGTTGCTGCATTGCCTTGCTTGTTGACTTTAACCCACTCAGCCCTGACGCACTACAGCAGGAGATGGGTCGACCATGATAATTCAAGGGTAGTGCCAGATTAGCTTGGCGCCTGTCGGCGCCATGCTATTCTGCCACTGCCCTTGAATTATGGTCGATCCATCTCCTGCAACTGGTGCCATAAGCATTAGATGGTACTCCAAAATTTGGGAAATAAGACCGTCGGGCTGAATGAGTTAATGAGAGTGATTAGAATGTATAACTGCGGAATGCCTTAAAGATAAGAATTGTTCATGGTAAGACTTCTGATGCGGACCCCAAACGAAATAAAACTTGAAACAAATATTTAAAAAATTAAATATCATAAACCCTAACTTGAAAGGGTTTGCATTCCAGAGAAATTGCCATTGTCGTCGTATACGCGGTGAGAGTTTCATACACGCACCTAGTGTTTACTATTTTGAAGTGTAGTTTGTTTAACTCATTTAGGCCGACGGCCGTATTTCCCAAATTTTGGCATCATCTAATCACTATGCGCCAGTTGCAGGAGATGGATCGACCATGATAATTCAAGGGCAGTGCCAGAATAGCATGGCGCCGACAGGCGCCCAGCTAATCTGGCACTACCCTTGAATTGTCATGGTCGACCCATCTTCTGCTGTAGTGCGTCAGGGCTGGATGGGTTAAAGAAATGTACCGATGCAATAACAAACTGGTACGGAAGTCGTTGAATGTCAAAACATGCGAGTAACGAAACAAGAACATAGATATACACATTATTGGTTAGATTTGTTTTCGGACACATTATTCACTGATCAGCCCTCAAGGGAAAGTCATCATAATAATTCTAATTACCTCCCTTCTGCATGTGCAGCCACTGGCACTGTCTAGCACCCTTTGACTGCCGAGACAAAGTGAACGCCACCCATCTGCAAGAGACACAGATCATCATGCGGCCCCATGAGAATCTATGCCTCTTGCTGACACCACTTTGAATGCATGATTGTTAACGAGAGAAGGGTCGTAATGTTCTCGCTGCCAGTGAGTCGGTGCAACATACTGTAATTGAAAGCAAAGGCAAACTCAACGCCGAATAATCCCATCAGTCCAAGGAACACAGATTTAAATAGGGTCAGCAAGAAGCGAAGAACCTCATGAGCCCCCGCATCTGCGGGGGCTCATGAAGTTCTTTGCCTCTTGCAGTTGGGTGGTGTTCGCATTTTTCCAGCAGTGGTTAACAGTACCGATGGATGAACGCACGCACGAAGGGTCAAAGGTTATTAACATGGCGCATGCACAGTATCCTCTGCCATTTCGCGTTTCACAGTTTGCGGATTCACCTGTTTTGTGTGTGCTGGAAAACGCCAACATTGGATACAAACGAAATATTATTTAACCGTGTTATAATTATAGTGTTGGCCAACAATAAAATAAATATCACAATATATGGCACTGATCACAGAAATACTTAACATTGTACAACCCTACATTTTCAAGATCCCCCCACCCCCACCACCACCCCACCCACCCACCCCTCACCTCCCCCCCCCCCCACCCACCCACCCCCTCAAAAAAAACAAAAGTTAAAAAAAACGGAATGTTTTTTGTTTTTTTTTAAATTTATGACATATTATAACCGACTTAGACCTGAACAAAAAAAACTGCAGCGAGCACTAGCCACTCCATTATAATTCAAGGGCATTGCCTGATTAGCTCGGCCGGACGATCTTCTCTTGAAAGAGTACGGTCGAAACAGTTTCCCGCAGCTGCTGTGTAGCCGCAGTTGAAAAGAACGCCATACAATGTGGGAAATTGGTTCTATATTTCGAAGCAATAACCCGTTCCCCGCCACTGTACGCGCATTGTTTTTCTTCTTCTTCCTGAAATCCTTGTCCGTTCAGCGACCAAAAGCCACAACCGCCCCAAGAAACATGGAAACAAACTGGTCTCGGCAAGAGGCATAGATCCTCACGAGGCCCCGGCAGTCGCGGGGGCTCATGAGGATCTATGTCTTGCAGTTGGATCGTGCTCACGTTGTCGCGGCAGTGAAGGGGTTAATGAGGCAGGAATGTAAATGTTGGTCAGTGTGTGTGGAACGTTTCGGCCAGTGTCTCGTGGGTTAATTCAGCCTGTGCAGGCCAAACGCATTAACCCTTTCAGCCCCAAAGGTCCCATTTCTCAAGTTTTGGAGGTTTTGCCTAATGACTATGCACCAGCTGCAGGAGACTGATTCAAGGGTAGTGCCAGATTAGCTTGGCGCCTGAAGGCGCCAAGCTATTCTGGCAGTACCCTTGAATTATCATGGTCAATCAGTCTCCTGCTGTAGGGACTCGGGGCTAAGTGGGTTACGTCCAATTTTTGTGAAAGCGCTACTTTCATTACTTTGTCTCTTAGAATTGTACTGCGTGGAACTATTACAATGGTGCAACGCACATAATCTTCAGCGTACGATGCAGTCTGGTTTGATAGCGCCCACCCGGCCGACGTAAAACGCGTCTCGAAAGAGACCTATACTAGTCTGACAGACGTACAATATTGTACTTTAGTGGGGCCACAGACTGTGGCCTCACTAAAGTCAAATATTTTACGTCATTGTGCGTCATTTTGAACAGACCGTGACCTCGCCAAAGTAACATAGTGTACGTCATTTTGAACAGACTTTGGCCCCACTAAAAGTAAAATATTGTACGTCATTGTACGTCATTTTGAACAGACTGTGGCCTCACTAAAGTAAAATATGCTACGTCATTGTACGTCATTTTGAACGGACTGTGGCCTCACCAAAGTAAAATATTGTACGTCGGTGTACGTCATTTTGAACAGACTGTGGCCTCACCAAACTAAAATATTGTAGTCATTTTGAACAGACTGCGACCTCGCCCAAGTAAGAAACCGACGTCATTTTGAACAGACTGTGGCCTCGCCAAAATAAAATATTCTACACATCTTCTTCAACAGACTGCAGCCTTACTACAGTAAAGTATAGTGCACCTTTATGAACTAGTCGGCCATTTTAAAACTTGTCGAATCACAAATCACACGCACAGGAACATTTTCTCAGCGTAGTTAATTGGTACTGATGCTATAACTACTCTACATTTTGATAAAAACAACTATTCCCGTATTTGCATTCTTTGTTTGTATCTACCCATATGTGGGCATACAATTATAAAGACACTGTTGATTTCTCTGCGTGTCTGAATAACTAATGACGCAATCAATGCAGAGTCCTTCGTACGCTTCTGTCTGCCCTTTGGGTCCTGAGTTATGTCTCGTGAGTTGTTTCCCTTCCCCTAAACGGAAGTGACATCATTATACATCTATACCTGATCATTAATCACGATGCTGGGATTACGAAGAGACAGTTCGACAATATAAATGGAACAGTTTGACTGAGCGCGAAGCATGTGCGCTGGTCCGTGATTTTGGGCCTTACGGCTTTAGAACCGTAAGGCCCAAAATCACAGACCAGCACGGCACACGTACCAAATAAAAATGAGCAATGCATAACTTGATGGACCATCACAATGTTACAACAAATGTTAATTAAAACCGTGAATTAATATAGTACATGCCAGTATACAAACATCTCACTTCGACAAACACGCGTCCAAGCCATGTTCTCTTCAAGCCTGACGTATACCGCGTAAACGGCCAGTATAGCGCTGCCTTAGGAAACGTTATTATCGCTATTCGCACGGTATACAGCGGCCGATAACTTATTCACGCCGCCCCGCGTCAATAGCCGCGAAAGTGTCGTATAACGTTGCCGACGGCAACGCTATACGACACTGTCGCAGCTATTGATGCGGAGCGCTTCGAATGAGTTATAAACAATCGACTCCGATACAAATAAAAATTCAACAAAAAAAAGCGTCGTTTTTAACAAAGCTTAAGATAGCATTATAGTAAACTTGCGGATACAGCAGCATTGTACAAGGCTCACAAAGTGCGAAGCTAAAAGAAAAAAAGTATTCGTATTGTGAATGGAACACATTGTTTGTAAGTAAGGGGTCAGGTCAAGGTCGAACTTCACAGATCGGCGGACATTTAAAAACCTTAGACAAACGAAAGTCTGTAACCCCTTCCCTGCCAACGAACGTACTTGTTTCTGAAACCTGTGTTGACTGTACGACCAAAAGCCGCAACTGTCCCAAAAACGTGGACTCGGCACAAAGTGGTCTCAGCAAGAGGCATAGATCCTCATGAGCCCCCGCAGTCGCGGGGGCTCATGAGGATCTATGACTCTTGCAGTTAGATCGCGTTCACTTTTTTCCTCGACAGTGAAGGGGTTAAACTGTTGTAAGATGTTATCATTAAAAAACAGTTCACCAATCCTGCAAAATAGTCCAAAACTAAAGAGCCTTAGATGCCTCAAAATCAGAGCAACAAAAATGTGACTGAGCACGTATTTTACAAGTAGCAATGGCAGTACAGATTCAAGACAGTTTTAAAAAATACACAATGATATGTGATACGTCGATAACAATCATAGCTAGAAAAAAAAACTAAAACAACAACGGGTCGCTTTATGTACATTATGAAATAACGGCTTTAAAATAATTGTGACTTGCACCCGCCTTGTATCAGCCAGCAAAACTACAATATACAAGACTGAAAACTCAAATAATACAACGCAGGTGGTAACATACTGACATTCTCTACCGACAATCATTAGCTAGAGCAGGCCAGGGGGTTTCACACACATGCCCCACACATCTAAAAATCGAGACATTTATACGTCATTAAATACGTCTACGTCACCCCGTTGAGCATGCAGTACTGTGTACAGTACGGTTGGCTGCATGCGCGAAGGAGTTAACACTTTAGCTGTCGGCAGCGGTTTTTTGTCGCGATGATTCCTGCAGGATGTCGGGGTGTTGTTATTCCTGCAGGATGTCAGGGTGTTGTTATTCCTGCAGGATGTCAGGGTGTTGTTATTCCTGCAGGATGTCAGGATGTTGTTATTCCTGCAGGATGACAGGATGTTGTTATTCCGGCAGGAATCATCGCGACAAAAACCGCAACCGACAGCCAAAAGGTCCAAATTGTTAAGGCATTAAATACGTTTGCTTAACCCCCTTGCGCATGCAGCCTCCGGTACTGCGTGCAGTACCGGTGGCTGCCTGTGCAAAGGGGTTAATTTCACAATTCATGTAATAAGACGTTTGCATAATACGCAGACTATTGCTTGGCATGGGACAAAACATACACAGTCAGCATATTCGAGATGCGCAACAAAACAAAAAAAAGTATGTGCGCGGGTCTGTGATTTTGGGTCTTACGGCTGGCAGCCGTAAGACACAAAATCACAGACCGGCACACGCATATACTAGGCGTACAATGCGAGATACGGTCTACATGTTTTTGATTGTAACGAAGCACTTTTGGGATCTGAACCCTAGTTTGCACAATGATATTGCAGTCAAACCTGTTTACCGTGCAGGCATTCATTTGGTCTCGAAGTTCAGTCATTAACGCATTTATTAAATGTATTCGGCTGTGACAATCTGTACTCGAGCATGAGGGGGATGGAAAGTGCCAGTTTTGTTCTTGTAAGGTTTATTTCAGGATAGCTTGTTTTTACATGTAATGTATGTCAATATTAGCATAGATGTCTGTATTAGTATAGTTGTCAGTATTAGTATAGTTGTCAGTATTAGCATAGTTGTCAGTATTAGTATAGTTGTCAGTATTAATAATAATAATGCATAGCATTTATATGGCGCATTTCTCATATTTATAATATAACTCAATGCGCAGAATGTAGCCGCGAACTGAACCCAACAAGCACGCTCACGTGAATCACACGCATTCACTCACACACTGTACGTAAACACAGAAGATTCACGTGGTGCTAAGGGCAAGCTCAAGCGAGCTACTGACGGTATTTGAAAATCGTTTTGTATTTGAAATTTTATTAAGTTGGCTGAAACTGATACCAAAGTGTTGTCAGTATTAGTATAGTTGTCAGTATTAGTAGTTTTTAATTCTAGGTGCATGGGTGTCTGTGTGCCTGGGTGTTTTCAATTCAATTCAATTCAATTCAAAAACTTTGTGTCAGTCTAGCCGACAAATTTTCTTTCGTTGGGATCACATGCGCGCGTAAGGTTTTAGCCACATTATGACAATGGTGAAAAAAAATTAAAATAATTAAAAAAAAAAAAACACCACTACATGTCCACAGTGTTAGTGGTATGTGTGTGCGTATGTCCGTCTTATCCAGTTTTTACTTCACTTCATATATTTATTCGCTCCCGTCCAAACTAAAATTGCCCCTTTGTGGGATAAAAAAAGATTTTGGACTTGACATTCGAGACGTGCCGCCTCCAGATACGCGGCTTATGCCGCGTATCCGGAGGCGGCACGTCTCGAATGAGTTAACCTATTCGCTGCCAAAGAACACAAGTTATTTCTTTGAAACCGTCAAAACGTCAACGCTGGATAACCTTCTCCATGCAAGGAATAATGATATAAATAGGTCCAGTAGGAGGCAAAGAACTTCATGATCCCCCGTTGATGCTGGGGCTCATGAGGTTCTATGCCTTTTGCAGACGGTTGGTGTTTTGCGCTAACCTCACAGTAAAGGGGTTAATTCTAAGTTTCAGCACCAAACCGCGGGAGAGGCATCGACCATGAAAGCTCAAAGGCAATGACTGATTAGCTTACTGCTTATACTAAAGACTGACCTCTTTAGGCACTGTTGCTATCACGCTCAGTTCATGCCTCCCACGCCAAAAAGAATATGTGGAATTTATGCTTTGAAGACTGCAATAATTTATTGAAGAGACGGATCGACTGTGAAAGTTTGAGGACAATGCCGAAGAAAAGCATTCAAACAGCACGTGTGCTGAGCTAAAACTAGGTTCACAGGATCGACTGCACAAAACTTCAAGCACACGAGTGCACAAGCACCTTCAACAGGGTTCGTATGTCAGATTGCAGCAAAAGCACATGAGTGTAAGAGCGCCATAAATTGATTTCACAGGTTTGACTGCAGTTAAAGCACATTTTTTTAGTGAACGAGCACCTTAAACTAGCTTGGCAGATTTGACTGCAGCAGAGAGCACATGAGTGTAGAGAACCATAAACTGGTTCCACATGTTTGACTGCAGCAAAAGCACATGAGTGTGCGAACACCTTAAACTGCCGCTCAGGTCTGACTGCAGGAAAAAGAAAACGAGTGCGCGAGCACCATAAACTGGTTCACTGGTCTGACTGCAGCAAAAAGCACACCATTGAGTGAACGTGCACCTTAAACTGGGTTCGCAGGTTTGTCTGCAGCAAACAGCATATGAGTGCGCGAGCACCTTAAGCTGGCTTCATAGGTTTGACTGCAGCAAAAAGCACATGAGTGCGCGAGCACCTTAAACCACCTCCTCTCTCCTTCTTGAACACACTGTGATTGCGTAGATCAATAATGCACGTACTTTTGATTTTTTTTTTAAACAACAACAACATCAACGACACAATTTCTATTACCTGTGTAGCCATACAAATATCAACAATGAAATACAGGTTTGAAATCGTTCACCTCAGGACTGAAAAGAAAGTTAAGATGGTGCCCATATGCATATACAGAGACACACTAAAATGGTGGCATGATCTACACGATGTAACTGAACAACAACACACACACACAAAGCAAAGGATTCATTTCAATAACGCAAACAATACAACGAAGAAGGAAAAACAAAAACTGCATATTACGGTGCTTGTAAATATTGGTTTAACAAGTCTGTAATTCAATTTGAGAGACAAACTCCCGTCAGTAGTGTGCTGGTCTGTGGTTTTGGACCTTACGGCTGAAAGCCGTAAGGTCCAAAATCACAGATCAGCACACACTACAATTAAGGCACATGAGAACGTTTCCGCGGTAAGTGGCAGTTATTGTGTGGATGAGACCATGTCAAAGTCCACTCGCTAAGATCCATCTCTTGGAGGAAGGTTATGTGTTTAGGATGTTTTGGTAGCATTTACTGCGGGCTGCATAATTCCCCCTTGTTAAAGTCCTGGGACCAGTTGCACGACTGAGCTTAGTCCTGCGCCAGCCACTGAGCAAGGTGCTCTGTCCTGAAGCGGAGCACCTTGCTTAGTGGCGGGCGCAGGACTAATCGCACTCATGCAGGATCGAATTCAATGCTATGCAGTCGAACGCAGTGGTGTTATTCAGAAGTGTTGACAGCTGATTGGTAGTCTTTATGGCTAGGGACTATTATCCAACCTCGAAGATTTAAAAAAAAAAAAGGTTGTGTTTGGTTGTTTGGTTGGATAATTTTTTTTTTTTTTTTTTTTTCATGCTACAGGAGTGATTAACCCCCTAACTGCCCAGAAAACAACCCAACTGAACATGATTCAAACTGCAGGACATAGATCGTCATGATCCCCGCAGTTGCGGGGCGTCATAAAGATCTACGCCTTTGCTGACGCCACTCTGTGGCCTGTTTGGTGTTCAATTAACATAGATTTTAACTCATTCTACCCCAGACACACCACAGCAAGATAAGGATCGACCATGATAGTCCAAGGGTGATGCCAGAATAGCTTGGCGCCCATATGGACGCCAAGCTATTCTGGCATCACCCTTGAACTATCATGGTCGAGCTGTGCCATGCACTGCAATGCAGTCTTCAGAGGACAACGGCAAAATTTAAGGATTTGGGTGTTGGGGTAGAATGAGTTAATATAACTTAAATCTGCGATCGCCTGGCAGTGAAAGGGTCTGTAAGGACCGCCCGAAGGACTATTGTCTCAGGGCAGGAATAGCTTTCCATTATTATATATTACCACCTGAACATTGCTAAATTCAGACCCGCTGCAGTCGTGCCACTTTGGCCTGTAAACAGGACACTTCAACAGACATTTACGCTACGAATGGCCGTGGGTCCTTCTTAGTTCAGAAAAGTACCACTTTTTTTTTAATCACTGTTGATCATCCCTGCCTGTTGGGTGTAGGTGGGTGCGGGTGTGTGTCTGCTGGTGGTCGCCGGGTGGATGACACCCATCACAAGGTCCACTCCTCCTTGCAAAGCCCCTCTTTGCACGCCTGACACAGCTCGGCGTTATGCTGGTTCCGGGGCTTGCCCTGGCGGCGGTCGATACGCAGTGGGGGTCGCACGAAGCCGTAGTAGCACTGACCCACCCGGTTATACACGTTCCCGATCACCTGCAACAGGAACAAGAAAGCGATTTACAAACATATATTATCATTTTTATCCATTGTGAAAAAAAAGCAAACTGAAGTTGATGCAGATCATGTGCGGGAAAAGAGAGTGCAGATGCCGGAGGGTCTAAAGGTTCGCTTCAAGCCATTTGGAGCAGAGCAACCTTGGCAGAGTTCCGTGAGTAGGAAAAAGCACAAGAAAAGGAAAAAAGCAACCCGGTTCTGAAGGCAATCATTAAGACACACTGAAGACGGGCTTGCTGCTCACCACTGACCCTGCTGGTGACCCACAGTGACAGCTGCACACAGTGATTTGAAGACAGCTGCACATAGTGATTTGATGACAGCTGCACACAGTGATTTGATGACAGCTGCTCACAGTGATTTGATGACAGCTGCACACAGGGATGTGATGACAGCTGCACATAGGGATTTGATGACAGCTGCACGCAGGGATTTGATGACAGCTGCTCACAGTGATTTGATGACAGCTGCACATAGGGATTTGATGACAGCTGCACACAGTGATTTGATGACAGCTGCACACACAGTGATTTGATGACAGCTGCTCACAGTGATTTGATGACAGCTGCACACAGGGATTTGATGACAGCTGCACATAGGGATTTGATGACAGCTGCACACAGTGATTTGATGACAGCTGCACACAGGGATTTGATGACAGCTGCTCACAGTGATTTGATGACTTACTTGGGCGCCATCTTGTTTGTGCGACCACCACGTTTTTGTGCTCTCAGTGTTTTAGTGCCTTTTCTTGGATGTACTGTGTTTATGTGTGCTGAAAGTATGCTGAGTATCGTATAAGAGTGTGCTGATGAGGATTGTATGCCTGTTTTTAGTCGGATCTGGATGCTGTTTGAGTGGTATCGTATTGAAATAGTCTGTCGTTTGAACCGTTGTTTACGTCGCCATTTTTGCCTCTTCCGCAGCGTGGCTCCGCGTTGATCCGCGGGCCTTTCCGCTGCCCTGTTCTATGTCAGTGCTGTGCGCTAGTGTGTGAAGTGTTTACTGTGTGAGTCTGTCTGCCTTACGCGGTCACATCTGTTGCTGGGTTGTTGTCCGTGTTCCTACCGTCCTATAGGTTTTTACGTGTTCAGCCCCAAATTTGTTATTCCCGGTAGACATCTCGCCCTTTGTCCGAGCTCGCCGCTGACCGACCTGGATTGTCTGCTGCTTGTTATTTTTCCCCCGTATCCATTTTGCCCTTTCAGTGTAGGTCAGTTTTTGCGTATTATCAGCGTCGCTCCCCCACCACACTCACACACACACACACACACACACACACACACACACACCGGCACACACACACACGCACACATACACACACACACACACACCCCTACTGTACATTTTCTCCCTTGCGTATCATCAGGTCTCTTCCCTACCGCACCGCTCACACACACAGCGGCACACACACACACACACACACACACACACACACACACACACACACACACACACACACACACACACACACACTTACTCATACACACATACTCTGCTGCACCCTCTTCCTGTGACTTTCTCTTTCTTGTCAGTCCCCACAAACAATCATGCTCATCAGATACACACGCCAACAACTGCTATCTCTACGTCGCCACGCCACCTACTGCGCAACCGGTGCCGCCGACATGTTGTAGATGCCTTATGCGGCATCCGATTGCGTAAGACAGGCCGCAGGGGCGGAATTAGCAGAAGGCAGGACGCACCACCACACACACTACCACACACTCCTTCATCTCTTCCAATGCCCTTCCGCCTCTCCCCACCTCCCCGCCTTCTCCCCCTTCGTTCGTTCTTCTCCCATTTCTTCTCCTCTCCCTCATCTACTGCTCCCTGCCCTCCTCGGCTGCCCTCTCCCCCACCCTCATCCCCCTTCCTCCCCTCACCCCCTCCTCCTTCGCCTGCTTTTTCCTTCTCGTCCCCTCCTCCCCCTTTTTCCTCACCTTTACCCTCCCTCTTCCTCATCTTTTCCTACTCCCCCTCTCCCCTCTCCCCCCACCCTCCTCTCGCATCCTCTTTCTTACCCGGTTCTCTTTCCCCGCCTGTTCCTCCTCCCCCCCTCCACCCCTCACTCCTTCCCCCCCCCCCCCTCCATCCTCTCTCCCCCCCCCCCCTCCCTACCCTGCTCCTTCTTTGTCCTCTTCTTCGTCCGTTTCTTCTCCCTCTCCCTCTGCTGTCTCTTCCAACCTAAAACTGTGTCTGTTCAATGCACAGTCTGTCTGCAAAGATGGCAAAGCTGACGTGATTTCAGATTTCATTCTAGACAATGACCTAGATGTTGTCGTGATCACCGAAACGTGGCTCCGCTCAGCTGGCGATGAACCCATCATCGCCAGCGTCACTCCGAGTGGCTACAGCCTGGCCTCCTTCCCGCGTGCTTCCAGAGGGGGTGGCATTGCCATCATCTACAGAGACTGTCTTTCGGCTCACCTCACCTTCTCTCAGTCCCTCCCTTTTGCCCATCCCTCCTTTGAATCTGTCGAGACCGTAGCAACACTCCCTGGCCAGTCCCTCATCTTCTCATGTATCTATCGCCCCCCTCCAAGCTCTCAAAACAAACTCACAAACTCCATGTTCCTCACCGAGTTTGACCTCCTCCTTGACCACTACAGCACACGACCCGGAAAACACATCCTTCTAGGCGACTTTAACTTCCACTTTGACAAACCCGACCACCCTGACACAAAACGCCTTTGCACGTCACTTTCAAACAACAATCTCACACAACACATCACTAAACCCACCCACCGACTCGGCCTCGACTGGATCATCACCCGCACCTCCGATCAACTCTTTCTCGACTCTGACACCTCCTCTGTGCTTCCCTCTGACCACCTCGCTATTCTCGTCTCCCTCAACCTACCTCCCCCGAAAAATACCAAGCTCATTGTCTCTCGTCGCAAAATAAAATCTGTCAACCGCGAGAGCTTCTTCAACGAAGCTGTCGACCTTCTCTTGGACCCCGCCCCCTCTCCCGATCTTGCATCCCATTTCGACTCCTCCCTTCGAAAACTTCTAGACACCCATGCCCCTGTCACCACCTGCTCCATACCCAACCGACTCCCCTCCCCCTGGCTCACTGACGACATAGCCGAGACCAAGCGCGAGCGTCGACAAGCGGAACGCCGCTGGCGCTCATCCGACCTCACCGTTCACAGACAGATCTTCCAAACAACTAGATCCAAAGTCTGCAAAATGATCTCCGACTCTAAACGCAAACACCTTCAAAACAAAATCCTGGAATCCACTTCTTCCAAAACCCTCTACGCCACCATGAACACACTCCTAGGCACTTCTAAAGACTCTCCTCTCCCCAACACACACAGCAAAGAAGAACTCCCGTCCGCTTTTTCTACCTATTTTTCGGACAAAATCCAAACTCTGCGCAACGCACTCGACACCCTGCCTTCTCCGCCTTGCCCTCCCGACCCCACCTTTTCCGGCACTCCCCTCTCGTCCTTCCGCCCCGTCTCTCAGGATGAAGTCCTCAAGACCATAAAGCCCATGCCCTTCAAAACCTGCGAACTAGACCCCCTCCCAGCTTCTCTCTACCGTGACGGCCTTCCAAAACTTCTGCCTTTCATTACCGACATCATCAACGCATCTCTAGAAAACGGCTCCGTCCCCGATATCTTCAAGTCCGCCATCGTCCGTCCTCTCCTCAAAAAACACAACCTCGACCCAAACGAACTCAAGAACTATCGCCCAGTCTCCAATCTCTCTTTTCTGTCCAAGCTTCTTGAGAAGATTGTTCTCCAACCAGCTCAACCTCCACCTCACCGACAACAACCTCCTCAGTCCATTCCAGTCTGCCTATCGCAAACATCACAGCACTGAAACAGCCCTTCTACATATCTTAAACGATCTGCTTCTCTCCACCGACTCGGGCAACATCTCCATTCTTACACTACTCGATCTCTCTGCCGCCTTTGACACTATAGACCACTCTATCCTCCTCCACCGACTCCACCACTCCTTCGGCATCACTGACTCTGCTCACTCCTGGTTTCTCTCCTACCTCTCCGACAGACATCAGTCCATCACCATCAACGGTATCTCTTCCAACCCAGTCACGCTCTCCTGCGGAGTTCCACAGGGGTCCGTCCTGGGCCCGGTCCTTTTCACACTCTACACCTCCCCTCTGTCCAACATCATCCAGTCTCACCGCATACACCACCACCTCTACGCTGACGACTCACAACTGCTAGACAAAGACAAACTCGACAACACTCAGTCACTACTGACTCGCACGGCTGACTGCTACGAAGACGTGAAAAACTGGATGACAGCAAACAAGCTTAAACTGAACGACGACAAAACGGAAGCCATGCTGGTAGGCACTCGACAGAAACACTCCCAGCTCCCTCCCTCTCTCCACCTTCAATTCGATAGCACCCCCATCTCCCTCTCTGACTCGGCCAAGAACCTCGGCGTCATCCTCGATTCCTCTCTGTCCATGACCAGCTTCGTCTCCGCCACGGCCCAGGCATTCCATTTCCACCTCCGCCGCATCAGTCAGATCAGAAAATACCTCACTACCGAAGCTGCCACCAAACTTGCTGTCTCTCTCATCTTATCTCGCATCGACTACTG
The DNA here is from genome assembly GCA_036245525.1 of Semisulcospira habei. Lineage (NCBI taxonomy): Eukaryota > Metazoa > Mollusca > Gastropoda > Semisulcospiridae > Semisulcospira > Semisulcospira habei. The sequence goes on from BTPG01000001.1 coordinate 248,507,748, forward strand.
CAACTCTCTCCTTTCCTGCCTCCCTCACTCCACCACTTTCACTCTCCAACGCGTCCAGAACAACGCTGTCCGCCTCGTCCTCAGAAAGAAAAAATCCGACCACATCACTCCCCTGCTCAAACTTCTTCACTGGCTCCCCATCCCCCAACGCATCCAATACAAAATTCTGTCTCTCTGTTACAAATCCCTGAACAACTGCGCTCCTGCCTATCTCTCCAACTTACTTCACCCCTACACACCTTCCCGCTCCGTCCGCTCTGCCTCCGACCCTCTCCGCCTCCACATTCCTCGCACCAAACTCAACACTTTCGGCCCCCGCTCCTTCTCCATCTACGGTCCATCCACCTGGAACACTCTCCCACTCTCTCTCCGTCAGAAACACTCTCTCTCCTCCTTCCAGTCCGCACTCAAAACTCACCTCTTTCAACAGTTTTAGCACTATATCACCACCCTCACCACCCCAAGCTGACCGTCGTAATGTATTTCACTATTTGTGGTACGTGAGTCATTGTCTAAAGCGTGCGCATGCGTGCGCGAGTTGTGAGTGCGCGCTTAGAGTTATAATTATTATAAGATAAGCGCATTATAAATACCGTAATTATTATTATTTTATTATTATGGGCAAGTCACGCGCACTGTGCAAGGAGGACGAAGGGGAGAAATTGATTGATTGTACATTGCTTAACGTCCCGACAGCAACAAGGCTTTCTCAGGACGTGCCTGCACTGCTTGTGAAAAAAACTAAACAGAAAATTGAATGTATGTCGCCAGCCGGTCAAATACGTTAAATAAACCTACAACATGGGGCCTAAATAAAGCTAAGACCATTTAGCAACACACATCCAACATCAAGAGCTACAGGCAGTGCAGACAGTAGGGAGAGTTTTAAAAAGGCAAATACAGGTGAATGGACAAAGGGTAGACAGAAACACATGCCCCAGAATAGAGAGAAAAACCCACCCTGTGGGGCTGACCAGGGTGACCCTGGGAACTAAAAAATACCTAACCCCACCCAAGTCCCCCAAGGCAGACCTGGGTGGGGTACGAAGGGGAGAAAGACAGAGGAAAAGATGGGAGGACAATATCTCAGAGTGGACAGGACTGAGGCTGGGTGATGCGCTAAAAATGGCAGAGAACAGAGAGAAATGGAGGGAGCTGGTTGCCAAGTCATCAGTGGTGTCCCAACGGTCGGCAAGACTACGGGATATAGATAAATAGCAGACAGACAGACAGATAGATAACAGACAGACAGACAGACAGACAGACAGATAGACAGATAGATAGATAGATAGATAGATAGATAGATAGATAGATAGATAGATAGATAGATAGATAGATAGATAGATAGATAGATAGATAGGTAGGTAGGTAGGTAGATAGATTATCTTTTTTCAACTAAGCAAGCATGACATAACGAAAACATACAATAAGACGCAATTCAAGTAAACAGGAAATGTTTTGTCCAACAACAGATTAAAAAGATATAATAATAATAATAATAATAATAATAATAATAAAGTATCTAATAATATCTAATAATAATAATAATAAATATTTAATAATAATAATAATAATAATAATAATAATAATAATAATAATAATAATAATAATATCTAAGAAGATGAAGAAGAAACAGAAAATGTCCCCTCCCTCACCTTGACGACCTCCTCAGGGTACCACATGGCGTGTTCGAACTTGCCGTTGTTGCACTTCTGGCACTGCTGGCCGTACAGCTTGAACAGCACGTAGCCCGAGTTGGTGGTGTAGTTCAGGTGGAACCAGAAAATCACGCGACCCTTCATCGACGTCCACCCGTGACCGCATTCCTAATGACACAACAGAACAGTGCCATCATCGTCACTGTCATCATCATCATCATCATCATCATCGACGACAGTCACGTGGGGAAACAAAGAAGATGGTATACCTTCATCGGCTCAGCCCGTGTTACCGCACTTCTAGAGACAGAAGATAATTATACTGACGAGCGAAAGAAACGCGACATTTTCCAAACCATCGAAATTGTCGCGTTTACTTCGCTAGTCGGTATTTAGTGTTCCGATGGTTCCGAAAATGTCGCATTTCTTCTGCTTGTCAGTATAATAATTGTTAACACTTAACCTGAAAGTGGTCAAGATGTGCGTGGTTCTGAAATAATAAGAAAAATATTGCTTCACACGCGAGCCAAAAATTAACGGGGGAGGGGGGGGGGGGGGGCGGGGGAGGAGGGGAGGAGGAGGGGTGGGAGGGGACCGCCAAATTTATAAAATGCAAAACGTGTGGCTAAGCCAATTTCCAGCCAGTGTCTGATTCTCGGTTCCATTATAATAAAGTTTGTCCACATACACCCCCTAAAACCCATTAGCTGCCAGCTGAGGTAGACTGTCTTCCTGCAATTTTCTCCCCCTCCTCCCCCCTCCTTCCCCCTCCCCTCCCCCCCCCCTCCTTCCCCCTCCCCCTCCCCCCTCCCCATCCCACCCCCTTTCTCCGGTTATACTCAACGCCAAATAGCCGAAGTGGTCCTAGAAAACATGGATTGAAAGTTATGTCAACAAGAGGCATAAATCCTCATGAGCACCCGCGAATGTGGGGGCTCATGAGGATCTATGCCTCTTGCAGATGGTTAGTGCTCACTCGTTCTCGGAGGTCACTGTGTTAAAAGAAGCGAGGGTTAACGGGCAGTCAAAGGGAAATTGCTCAAGAGCTCACGGCTGTATTTTACGCCAAGCTTATCGCATGTTGACCGCTATCACTTTTTTAACAGCCGAATTCCAGAGACTAAGAATGTCTCCTAGTATAAAGAGCGCGTAAAGTGCCCGTATGGAGACTGAGCGCTGCGTGTGTTCGACAGTGGAAAAGAGTTAAATAAATAATTTGCATTTCCTGCACGCCCTGTTAGAACATACAGGTCCGAGCTGCCGAAATATTCCAAAATGTATCAGTAAATTAAAAAGGAAAAAGGAAAAAGTATCCATGGCTGGATGCAAAAAAAAAAAAAAAAAAATAACACAAACAAACAAACAAACAAAAGTCTCCAATGAAGGAAAAAATCCACGCTTTGAAAAGACAAGCTTAACCTCTTAACTCTGGGGGCAAAGCGAACTCTAACTCTACCCTGTAAACTGCGTCGGTGGTTGCACGAACGGGGTTGGGGTGAGGGACGAGGGGGGAGTGAGGGGGGGGTTGGGGGGAGAGGGGGTAAGGGGAGGGGGGGGGGGGTTGGGGGTAAGGGGAGGGGGGGGGGGATAGGTGACTGAAAGCGTCTGCGATAGATCAAAATCTGACGTCACTCGTGGTGTTTTGACGTGCGTTTGACGCCAAATTATGATTCCAGTGGCTTTCATTGCGTCCGAGACAGCGTCAACCCATTAACCCTTTGACTGTTACTGACGATACCGTCCGCTGCACAGTATCGTTAGCAGCTGTCAAGGAGTAACGACCCAATGTGCAAAAGACCATCGGCCCGACGGCCTTTTGCACATTGGGGAGTCTGCTTTAGGCAGCGGAGCCCAGTTGCCTGAATGGTCTTCAACACGGCGACCTGCTTGTCATCCTGCACCCCAGTCGCTTGAATGACCTCCGTCCCTGCGCCAGCCACTAAGCAAGGTGCTTCGCTTTAGCGCAACACCTTGCTTAGTGGATTGCGCAGGACTAAGGTCATTCATGCAAGCCAGCCCCTGAAACTCCGGAAGAAATCCGAAGGCCGCTCGTCGGAAACTTACAAGGTCTACAAGCCAACCATCAGTCAACATCAGCGCTTGGTCACCGAGCTATGTCACTAACCTCTGGCTTTGATCTGCGTCTGACCAGCACTGGCGCGATCTTGCTGTTTGCCTGTGGTCCAAGATGCTTTCCAATGCGCAAAAGGCAATCGGGCCGACGTCGGACGCCGTTGGCCCGCGCACGGTCGTGCGCGGGCCAACGGCGTCTGACGTCGGCCCGACATGCTGCTCAGTGAAACATGCAAACTGCCAGAATCCCGATGTTTCCTTTAGTTTGAGAAACAGAGATCATCAATCAACGTAAGGAAATCAACGAGATCCTTGCATGATAGAGGCATAGATTCTCACGAGCCCCTAATAGCACTATTTCAGGTAGTCCTCATAGCTGTTACCTACTGACTCCTGTGTCTGAAAAGCGGACATTCAGACATCAAAGCCAATTCCTAAGCAACGGATCTTCATATACTCAGTGATACTTTGGCATCAGAGGAGTAGATTCTCAAGAGCCCGTGACGCTTCTTCCTTCTCTAGTCCTTAAATTTAAGCGCGCTGAAGATACTATGAATTTTACCCGGGAAAACTGACCTATCAACAACCCTAATCCTTCCTTTTCCGAACGTACAAAACGCATCATTGCGAATATCCAAATTATATAGTTGCAGCGGCGGCTCTGCATTACACGTGTGCGACAGGAATATGGGGGTTGGGTTCGTTCAAATTTGGTTTTCAGGTAAAATTCCTAGTGTACTGACGAGCACCAGAAATGTGATATTCTGGAATCGTCGGAAACAGTTCATTGTTTCCGATAATTCCATAAAAGCGCATTTCTTTTGCTCGCGAGTGTATTATACTCACGAGCAAAAATGTTGTGCTTTAAATATTTTTTCATGCGTCTAAGAAGAATATAGATACAGTGTATGTGAGGAAATTAAGCTGACATAAACATTAAGGGTCTAGAAAATGCACGTTAATAAGATGATTGTTCCTAGCAAGGGGCATAGATTTTCATAAGTCACTGCAGCCTACGGCTGCAGTGGCTTATGAAAATCTGTGCCTCTTGCTGAGATAAGGAGCTGGGACTGTATAAGCTTTTCAGAATCTATGCTCTTGTTGATCTTAGCAGCGACGCAGGTAGTTTGCTCAGGTTAATTTTGTTAGCCACATACGCCATCTAATGTCAATTTCCAGGGAGCGCCATGGCATCATGCCCTCGGAGAAATGACGACATTCGCTGTAATGACTCCAAGACCTTCGAGGGATGACGTAATGACAAGGAACGACGCACTCGGATGACGTAAGAAAACGTGTACTAGTAACTTTGCTGTAAGAAACGCATTATCTGGACTGCCGGACCGGGCCTTACTTGAAAGCGTAAGTTTATCATCTGCGGTACTCTGATAGGCTTAAAGGTAAAGGGCTATACTCACCCCGCAGGAGAA
>BTPG01000001.1:248517908-248667908 GCA_036245525.1 Semisulcospira habei
GGAAAATGCAGGTGAATGGACCAAGGGTAGACAGAAACACATGCCCCCGGAATATAGAGAAAAACCCACCCTGTGGGGCTGACCAGGGTGCCCCTGGGAACTAAAAAGTCCCCCAGGGCAGACCCGGTTGGGGGTGTTTGAAGGAAGGACTGGAAAGTCGAGTGTTGAGGGCAGACCGGTTGGGGGTGTTTCAGGGAAGGACTGGAAAGTCGAGTGTTGAGCGAAGAAAGAAGGCGAGGATGGGAAAAATATCCAGCACTATACGTTGGTTGGAATAGATGCATATCAGTTACGACACGCTTGTAAATTAAAACACTTTTAACCCCACCCGGGTCTGCCCTGGGGGACTTGGGTGGGGTTAACTACTTTTTATTTCCCAGGGGCACCCTGGTCAGCCCCACAGGGTGGGTTTTTCTCTCTATTCTGGGGCATGTGTCTCTGTCGGCCCTTTGTCCATTGAGCTGTATTTGCCTTTTTAAAACTCTCCCTACTGTCTGCACTGCCTGTAGCTCTTGATGTTGGATGTGTGTTGCTAAATGGTCTTAGCTTTATGTAGGCCCCATGTGTTAGGTTTATTTAATGTATTTGACCGGCTGGCAACATACATTCAATGTTCTGTTTAGTATGTTGTTGTTTTTCCACAAGCAGTGCAGGCACGTCCTGAGAAAGCCTTGTTGCTGTCGGGACGTTAAGTAATGTACAATAAAACACTTTTAACATTAAGAAAAGTTGAGTTAAAAGAGGTTTTAAAACAGTTTTCATAAAAACTTTTGCCCGACACGCTTCTAAAAACAACATTTTCTTAGTTTTAAACCTTGTACCGCGCCATAAACGCTGCGATTGCTTTTCAGTCTTAGCTGTCCTATAGTGTGGAATGTGGGACTTTGCCAACTGGATCCATCTGGTGCACTCCAAATGAGTATTTGTGAGTGGTTCGACGTGCAACTCAGTGTGCGCCTCTGAAATGACCTACTGATTCCACTGATAATGAAAATCTTTCATTCATAAGAGCGCATTGAGCAGCTCTATAAACCAAAAGTGATGACCCCCTCTCCCCCCCCCACCCACCCCCACCCCTCCACCCCACACACACTTCTCCCCCCCCCCCTCCCCCAACCCCCTTACAACCCCACTCAAACAATCATAATAGTAAAATCAACCAAAGGTATCTTTAGTGAGGTATTTTCACTGTAATCGCAGTTTTGTAAAAAACCCATTTTTTTCCATCCAGTGGCTCTGTTTCTAGAAAATGTCTATTTTATTTTAAGTTGTAGAGCTTAGTTATAAGGTGAGTTCTAAACATTCGCATCAACTCCAGAGCCCTAGAATAAATAGAAATATGGGAACCCATTTTCACATAAAATGGTAGGTAACCCAGACTGATGGTTTTGTGTTCATGTGTGTGTGTGTGTGTGTGTGTGTGTGTGTAGGGGGGAGGGGGAGGGGATAATGGTAGAGGGAGAGGGGGGTCAGAGATGTGGAGTCGAGGGGGGGGGGGGGTGGGTGTAGAAGGTTAGTGGAAGAGTCCATACACCATTGCTTACTTAGAATGTATTTCCGCAACTGTCGTTCCGATAAAGTATGGACTCCAATTTGTCCTTGAACTTATTTAATTCATTCATTCAGTCCCGACACCCCCCCAGCAAGATATGCATCGACCATGACATTTCAAGGGTGGTGCCAGAATAGCTTGGCGCCTATAGGCGCAAAGCTATTCTGGCACCACCCTTGAACTATCATGGTCGATCTGTCTCCTGCATTGTACTGCAGTCCTCAGAGGACAACTCCAAAATGTGGATATTTCGTACCTGTGATAAAATGGGTTTAAAATCAGTAGAATGTTTTGGTGTCCATGACTTGCCACCGCCACACTTTTAAGACACTATGAGTGAGATCTGGACTGTTCAGGCTAATCCGCAACTTATCGTAAAACATCATGGTCGCCGAGGGAAGTAAATCAATTGTGATGGCTCAAAGGTAGTGTCAGATTAGCGCGGCGCCTCTCAAGGCGACTATAGCTAATCAGGCACTGCCTTTGAGAGTGTAACATCAGGGAAATGATTCTCAATGAAGAGTCAACGTATGACATTATGATATGTAGCTCCTTATGCTCTGAGGACAAAATTATCCATTTTTTGTAGATATCCTTTGGAGTCTATATCACAGTTTTAGAGACCATGATATTTCAAGGTTGGTGTCACAATAGCTTGGCGCCTAGAGGCGCCAAGCTATTCTGACACCAACCTTGAAATATCATGGTCGATCCACATCCTGCCGTAGTCTTTCAGGGCGTTATGGGTTATAGACGCAGGTTGCGTTTCGGAGGCCGTACACATAACGAAGTAGGCCCTACAGTCGAGATTCGTGACTGAACTTTTTCAGGGCGTTTTGGGTTATAGACGCAGGTTGCGTTTCGGAGGCCGTGCACATAACGAAGTAGGCCCTAAAATCGAGATTCGTGACGGAACTTTTTCCGCTTCTCGCGATTCGTGATTTCAGATTTTTCATCCTCATGAACCATGAAAAGAAAGGTTTGTCGTGAAACAAACTACCCTCCCCTGTTCCTTTCCTCCTCTCCTCCTCCTCCCCCCCCCCCCCCCCACACACACACACACACATACCCGCGTTGTTTAAGTTTTTGGCGGTGACTGAATGGTAAAAAGAGTTTTCCATGTCTCTATCCATCGTGAAACGGGAATGCCATTCGGGAAATACGTGATTCGTGAATCGCAAAATAAATCGTGAATTCGTGATGGTAACATCCCCCACCCGCCACCCCCACCCCAAACCCCGCAATGTCCACTCTCAACGAATATATAAGAATGTCTCTCTCGACAGAACCAGACTAGTATTGGCACCATGTCGAAAGGCCCGAACTCATTTTTAAGAAGACTTCTGATGGGTTGGGTGGAGCGCATATTGACCTTTCCGAGAGTAACAGGTCCCATCTTGACCGAACTGAACCGAACTAAACTGATTAGACGGCAGTCTACTTTTAAAACTATCACTGTCGTTTGTCTTCACACAAAATGCGCTGAACAGACAGATAGACAACTACTCACCGCAAAACAACCCAAAAGTACTGACTCGCTTTGAGACCGACTTTCTGTTTTGACCTTGAGCGTCCGGTCGGCTCGCCCCACACGGTCAGAAGGCGTGATACAGTTGTGTTTGTGATAGTCTACCTCTTTCGCGTTCAGCCTCAACTGCGGGTGGCGGATCGACAGCCAAAGCTGCATGGTCGGTCTAACCCCATCGTAGCCGCTGCAAACTGTTCTTCTAAAACCTTCCTAATTTAACGCCACAACGGAGACGTTGAATTAGACAGGTTTCAGAATACACATGAGAGAAACATGGACGCAAAGTGGCGACAGCAAGAGGTATAGATCCTCATGAGCCCCCGCGACTGCGGGGGCTCATGAGGATCTATACCTCTTGCAGTTGGATCGTGTTCATTTTTTATCGGCAGTGAAAGGGGCCAAATTAAAAAAAAAAATATCCCACATATTTGGATAAGGTCAAGAGTATTATGCACGCATATACAATAAAATAATAATAATTTTTTTTAAAAAAAACATTACAACATTAAACATTTTAACAAAAAAAAAATTTTTTTTTAATCACATTGAGGCGCAAAGCTAAACAAACACTAACCTGCCGCTATATATGGCTGCCCGCCAGTTTTCAGCGTTCTTACGCATGGGCTTAACCCCTTCACTTCCAGCGAACGTAGATCGTGGTTGTTCAAATCGTTGTTAATTCCACGTCAAATATCCCAAGCCGTTCAAACAACATAATAATAATAATAATAATAATAATAATATAATAATTACGCTATTTATAATGCGCTAATCTTATAATAATTATAACTCTAAGCGCGCACTCACAAGTTGACTCGCGCATACATTCGCACGCTTTTGACAAAGACTCACGTACCACAGCATGGACCCAAAGTGGCGTCAGCAAGAGGCATAGATCCTCATGAGCCCCCGCATCTGCGGGGGTCCATGAGGATCTGTGCCTCTTGCAGTTGGGTGGGGTTCCATTTTTCTGGATAGTCACGGGGTTCAGATTTTTGTCACGTGGCAACGTTGGCTACAGGAAGCTAGTGAAAAGCCCACGTACTGCTAATAATAATATGGTGTTGGATTCTTTTCTTTTCTTTTTCCCCGTCACTACCCTTGCGCTGCAATGGTGGTCTCCAGCTCTTCTTTAGAATAGACGAGCGAGTCTCAAAGAAACAACAGCTGGCCTTTAATTTAACCCTTTCAGTGCCAGTTGACGCAGCCTGTGTTCCTCAAGTCCTCGTCAAGTCCTCAACATTCATCCCCCCAAAAAAAAAAACCTACCTGGCCCAGGGACGTGGATTCAAAGTGGTGTCTACAAGAGGCATGGATCCTCATGAACCCCCGCGATTGCGGGGGCTCATGAGGATCAATACTCCTTGCAGGTGGATAGCGTTTAATTTAGGGGGGGAGGGGGGGGCACTCAACTAGTTGGTTTTTTTTTTTTTTGTAAGTAAAAGGTCCTAAATTTAATGGTTGTTCTCTATCTACATGTAATTAACAGTTAAGGAGATAGATCGGCCCTGATAGTTCAAGGGTGGTGCCAGGATAGCTTGGCGCCTACAGGCGCCAAGCTATCCTGGCACCACCCTTGAACTATCATGGTCGATTCAGAGCCGGCCAAGCCCGTTCTGGCACCACTCTTGAAATATCACGGCTGACCCAGACCTTTTTTTTTTCTACGCCAGGGCTGAGCGCTAAAGGGATTTTAAAATTGGGAAGAGTGGACTTGGAGTGTTCTTGTCTAGTCTGCAAACACTCTCCACAAAAATTTCTTTTTTTTTAATTTATGCGAGTCGCAAGCGTCGGTCTGAAAACAAAGCAAACAGACAATTCAAAGCCATCAATCGCGGGGGGGGGGGGGGGGGGGGGGGGGGGGGGAAGCTTGTGCGAGCAGACTGTCTTCATATAAACCATAAATAAAAGTTCAACTGTTCGTTTCCTCTCCACACGCTTAGTATCCGCAGAACGAGTGCTACGATCAAAAGTGTGTGCGAGCAAACAGTCTGTTAATAAGCCATGAAAAAAAAAATAGTCAATTTCGGATACATAACAAAACGCCAGAGGACATACCGTTGTGGTTAATATATCCAAAGTTTGTTATAAGCGGAGAAAGTTATTGTCAACTTCTCTCATAACAAGGTCGGATACAAGAATAGTTGGATATAATATATAACAAAACGCCAGGGTAAATAAATTTGTTGCATCCAAAGTTTGTAATATGCGAAGTAAATTATCTTCAACCTCTTTATAACAAAACGTCAGACGTAAGAAAAGTCGGGTATAACAACGCTTTTGGGGAGGCACTGGCAAAGCCTCTTTTTATTAAATATTATTTTTATTTGGCCCCTTACATTGCCGATAAAAAAAAATGAACACGATCCAACTGCAAGAGATATAGATCCTCATGAGCCCCCGCAGTCGCGGGGGCTCATGAGGATCTGTACCTCTTGCTGACGCCACTTTGTGTCCATGTTTCTCTCATGTTTATTCTGAAACCTGTCTATATTAACCGCTTCGCTTCCAGTGATATAAACAAATTTCGCGTCTGAAACCGCTGCACACCGACTCACATTAGCGTGAAGAACACAGTACCAAAAATGGGCATAAAGGACTAATGCTGAGCAAGAGACATAAATCCTCATGAGCCCCCGCGACAGCGGGGGCTCATGAGGATTTATGTCTCTTGCAACTTGGTAGAGTTTGCCTTGCCCCGGTAGATTAGAGGTTAAACTGCTAACACTACAGGTCAAAAAAATCAACAACAACGTAATACATTGTTCTATCGGTCCCACTAGTTAAAAGCTGCACAGTCGACTACAAGAATCAATCTTCGATCGCCTCTGAAACAGGTCTTACAATTGTAGTAGGCAACGACAGCCGCCACCTGTTCCTGCCCTTTTGGCTGTCGGTAGCGGGGTTTTGTCGCGATGATTCAGTCCTGCAGGATGTCAGGATGTTGTTATTCCTGCAGGATTCATCGCGACAAAAACCGCTACCGACAGCCAAAGGCCCGGAGGTGATCGGAGACTAATTATGCGGCCGTATGTATAATAATAATAATGAAGATGATTTCTATGGCGCCTAACCTCAGGTAGAGCTCTAGGCGCCTTACAAACTTCAAAAATACAATTACAAAAACTGTACACAATATTACACGCGCGCGCGCGCGCGCACACACACACACACACACACACACACACACACACACACACACACACACACATTCCAGGCACCACAGCAAAACTACAACAGAATCCTCAGCAGTCAATGATTAATCAGTGGGGTAATGGAGTTGGAAAAGGTGTGTGTTTTTAGCGCAGACTGTTTAAAAACATCTTTTGAAGCACTGTGGTGGACATGGGAGGGGAGTTCGTTCCAGTACAGCGGCCCAAGACATGAAAAAGACCGCTGGCCAAAAGACTGGGTACGGACAAAGGGTACACGCAAAATGCGGCTGTCAGACACGATCATCCTATGCCTGTGCCGTAGACTTCACTTACAACAAAATGTTACCTGATAAACAGCACAGAATACACGCAGGCGAATGCTCCACTTTTTACACAATATCAACGTGTGCAGCTGCCTCAGTGCACCTGAGACATATACTTCGCAAATTTCATTCTGTGGTTTTCGTGGAAAATGAGTTACGATCGTGTGTCTGCTGTTTCACGTGCAGTTCACGTGGTATGTCAAAAATGCTGTTTGCGATAGAAGGGGGAGGGGAGGGGGGGAGGTTGGGGGAGGGGAGATGGTTTTAATTAACCTACTTCTTGCGCTCACGTATAACATGCCCGAATATGATCAGCGGCAGACATTGGTGTGTTGATATGACAGATTCGACTGATATCCCAAATCACCTCCCTCTCAAATAATAATAATAATAATAATAATAATAATAAATAAATAAAGTAAACATAAATAAATACATAAATAAATAAATAAAATAAAGAATTAACGTAGCCCCCATTTGAAATCACTTTCTAGTGATACGCTCATTACAACCCATTTGAATTAACCCACTCAGCCCTGATGCACTTCTGCAGGAGATGGGTCGACCATGATAATTCAAGGGTAGTGCCAGATTAGCTTGGCGCCGACATTATCATGGTCGATCCATCTCCTGCAACCGGTGCGTAGTCGTTAGATGACGCCTCCAAAGATTTGGGAAATACGGCCGTCGGGCTGAATGAGTTAACCGAATCTACACTAAAAATGTCACCGTACTACGCTTAGCGTCAATGTCAACGTTGCTAGGCATGTCAGGACTGCTTGGACATCAAGAAGTGTGACACTAGGCTTATAATTAACAAACTTCGCTTATTACGACTAAAATTGTGACATTTTGTTCTATCCGAAGTTTTTTGTCCACAGAAAAAAAAAGTGTATGAACCTCATTATCTGAAGTGCGTTATATCCGACTTGTTACTCTTAAGCGCCCGCCGTGAGATGGCCTTAGTCGCCAGCTCGGGATTAAACCCATGTAACTAACTAACTAATGTTATTAAGCGAGCTGTACTCTAGCTAAACCTCTTTGATGTCAGAGCACACAAGTTATGTCCAAATTCAATTAGACCCAGCATTCGCGTGGGCTCATAAGGATCTGTGCGTCTTGCTGACAATACTTTGTATCTGTTTCCTTGGACGGATGAGGTTCAATGGCCTTGAATTAACCCATTTAGCCCTGACGCACGACAGCGGGAGATGGGTCGACCATGATAATTCAAGGGTAGTGCCAGATTAGCTTGGCGCCTATCGGCGCCAAGCTAATCTGGCACTACCCTTGAATTATCATGGTCGATCCATCTCCTGCAACAGGTGCATAGTCGTTAGATGACGCCTCCAAAATTTGGGACATACGTGCGTCGGGCTGAATGAGTTAAGAAAGATTTCAGTAGCACAGACTAAGCACACCTATCTCAAGATCGCCAACAGGAAGATGTGAACCTCTTAATGATGGATCGTATTTCCATAAAAGTGCATACGTGAATAATTCGTCGCCACTCGAAATTTCGTCCTGCCGAGGAAGATTTCAATAGAAAGAAACACAGATCCTCATCAATGTCTCTTGCGGGTGGACGTTCATAAGGATCTATGCATCTTGCAGGTGCTAATGTCAATGAGGATCTATGCCGCTTGCATGTTAACGTCAGGGTATGAGGATCTATGGCATTTACAAGTAAAAGTCAATGAGTGTATATGATGTGTGTGTGTGTGTGTGTGTGTGTGTGTGTGTGTGTGTGTGTGTGTGTGTGTGTGTGTGTGTGTGTGTGTGCGTGCGTGTGTGCGTGCGTGTGTGTGTGTGTGTGCGTGTGTGTGTGTGTGTATGTGTGTGTGTGTGTGCGCGCGCGCGAGTGACACGGTGTGTGTGCGCGCGTGACATGGTGTTTGTGTGTGTGTGTGTGTGTGTGTGTGTGTGTGTGTGTGTGTGTGTGTGGTGGGGGGGGGGGTGCGGGAGGGACGGGGGCTTCTTTGAAGGAATACGAGTTTGAGTTATCCGGCAGCAAGTTTATTCTTCGGGTCACGAACTACGGACACAAGAGCCGCTACAAGTGGGCCAATAAAACACGGGGCGGAGATGGTATACCAGCAGTATATGCCTGCACAGCCGGGCTATAGCACTGCGTGTTCATCTGCGGTAACTGCATTTTCACCCAATCAGGGTAACAAGCAAACATACCCGGCTGAACAGGCAGACTCTATCACTGCTTTTTTTTATATCACAGGTAACTGAGGTAATTTTCGTCCAATCAGGGTATCAAGCAAATATACCTGAGCGGGCGGGGTACATCATTTGATTCATCCGTGTTAGCTTCTGTTTTATTCAATCAAAGTGCAGTCAAAATAGCTGTGTGTGTACGTGCGCCAGTACACGCGCGAGTGCATGCGCGTGCTTTGTGCATATTAATTATGAACATGCAGTCCGCCATGTTTAGTCTCTGGTCGCTTTAAAACGCCGAGGGACATAAAAGAGAACAAGGGAGTCATGTGCCCCCAAATATGTTGCACTGGGTACATTCACTTCCAGTCTGACCTTACAGTATATGAGTATTTTCTGTCCTTTCACTCGTTCAGTGCCGAGAAGTTTGAACAGTCACCCAAATGCAAGAGGCATAGATCTTCATGAGCCCCCGCAACTGCGGGGGCTCATGAGGATCTATACCTCTTGCTGACACCCCTTGAATGCATGCTCCTGGGACAGATAGTTGTTGTTGTTGTTGTTGTTGTTGTTGTTGTTGTTTTTAATTAACGAAGATAAGAGAAAGACATTCTGCGTCAGCTGGTGCTGTACAACACAGACTGTCCTCTGAGATTATTTGAATCTTGAACTGTCGACAGTTCCTGCTTATGGATTCAGATTTCTTAACTCATTCGAGGCGAGCCGCATACGGATACGCGGCTGCGCCGCGTATCCGTATGCGGCTCGCCTCGAATGAGTTAACTGAACTCGAACGAGTGAACTGGTCTCAAATGAGTTATCAACTGCCTCTTCATGGAGCTCAATCTCTTGAAATTTGCAGTAGCTGTGAAAAACAAAACAAAAAACACCAGCCACCACCTCACCCTTGTACCCCGCCGGCCCATACCCCCCTCCCCCCCATCACCTCACCCCCTCCCCCTCCCGCCACCCCTACCCCATCCCCTACATCCAACTCTGTGCGTATTTCATCGTGCGTGTGAATCTGATTTCACTAGAGCGAAACGTGAAACGCATGGGTAAATTTGTGCGGACCTTATTACCTAAAAAATAATATTTTCTTTGGATTTCACAGCGCCACCTACCTCGCAACATCTCAGGTGCTTTCATACTCTTCTCGATATAACTGATTGTATGCTGCATTCGTTACAGGTATTTGAGGAGGCAAGAAGGAGGCAGGAAGCAGAATAAATGCACTGTCAAATTTACGGGTTTGTAAAGTAATCGTACACGCTTCCTTTCAAAGTTTCCACGCATGACTTCACAGTGTCCAGTGTCAGATCTATACAAACTTGTGCTGATCTGTGATTTTGGACCTTACGGCCGTAGGCCGTAAAGTCAAAAATCATAGACCAGCACATTTTTTTTATGGATTAGCGCGGTTTAAGTGACCAAAGAATACCAAAGCGAGCTTTTCTCTTAGCTTGGCGTCTCACTTCCCCGGGCACGCAACCGTAAAGTTTTCACTGTGCTTAAGGCTTCCCTACACGGAGAAACGAAATGCACAAGAAACGAAACATTTTCATTGCATCGAAATGCGTTCTCCGCATACGCAGAAACGCGGTGAAAATTCATTTTTCGCTTGGTACAAGGGAAGTAACTCTTCACTGACATATGCTCTGATTTGTATCAGTGGATATCGGGTCATATTTCTGACTACTGACGCTTAAAAACTAAACATATAAGACATGTGTGCCTTCACTTACACAATTAAAGTGAATTGCCGACCATATCGAATAAACGTAAGTGCTTTTGAATGCGTAAACAGGCCTGGTTCAAGTGAATCGAGGATGCCGCCGTCTCGAAGCGATAGCCGCCATCTTGTAGGCGGCTTCGCAGAGCAGCCGATGAAAGTGGGGTTCAGAAAACTGATCTAAAATCATATTTTGGTGGTACTTTAGTGATGATACTTGATATATTTCATTTCGAAAATGATTTCTCCGCTTAAATCTTACAGAATCGTGCGTCACATCACGCAATTCTAGCCATAATAGACCTGACTCCACGGCATCGCTTTACCGTTGCTATCTTCAGTGTGTGGGCTTGAATGACGTCAGATTGGGGTGTGACCGAGCGGACGACGCTGATTGGGCGATGGGTAGAAATGTTTCGGCGAAATGTTTTGCGAATAGAGACCGGTTCTATTTCGTGAAATGTGTCGTTTCGCATTTCGTGAAACGGTGAAATGTTGGAGAAATGTCTGAAATACGGACATTTCGACTAAATGTTTCGTTTCGTTTCTCCGTGTGAGGAAGCCTTTAGTGACACAAAACAAGAGGTAATTCTACCCCTGACTCTTAATAGTTTTTCGAAAACAGCCAGTGTCAAACGCTGACGAGTTACTGTTAAAGACACTGTCTGCCGCTTGACAACTTTACGCTTCCCATCACATCCCTACAGCTGCTTTTCATAGGTTTTCGAAAACAGCCAGCGTCAAAACCTGAAGAGTTACTGTTAAAGGCACAATAATAAGCAGTGTCACGTATGCCATCGCAGCCCTAGAACTTTTCGTAATAGGTTTTCGAAAACGGCTAAGGCCACACGATGACGATGTTTGGTTAACCCCTTCTATGTCACTCTACGTACAAAGTACGTACATTTTTGTTTCTGAAAATCTTCATGAATTTAACGACCAGAAGCCAAAACCGTCCAAGAAACGTGGATTTGTCTCAGTAAGAGGCATAGATCCTCATGAGCCCCCGCAGTCGCGGGGGCTCATGAGGATCTATGCCTCTTGTGGTTGGTTCGTGTTCACCTTTTTTCGGCAGAGAAAGGGTTAAATATTGAAACCCGTGCATGTTTCACCAGGATCCCGGTTTCAATTTTCCTGAAAAAAACCCAACAACTTCGGTGACGTTTTACGCTTCCCGCGAACATAACTACAGCCACTTTTTCTGGTATGCACTTAGTATACGCATTATGTGATATAACCTATTGTCGTGCAGTCAGTCCATTTTCGGACACTGTGATAGGCCCGCGCATAAAAGCTGCATAGGGTACAAGGTCCCATTGTATTTTATACTAAACTTTCACCAGTTTCTATAAAGACTTGTGCGTCGTTTTAGCCTTATTGTAAATACGTATTTGCATCTTGCCCTAAGACCTTACGTTTAGTCTGGCTGGCAAGATGTGTAGCCTTCCCGCCGTGAGATGGCCTTAGTCGCCTGCTCGGCGTTAAAGGCCCACTACCGCCGTAACTGTTAAAAGATATACTTCTGTAACAGAAGGTTACGAAACGCTGCACACAGGTCTAGTTATGGTTCATTTAGACACAGGACAATCCAGTTCAGCACACGTCGTCTGACAATGACTCCACTCAGTCCGTTCTATAAATACAACTTATTCAGTACGAGATACAGCTAACAATAGATTTACACGCTAAAGGCTACGCAGAATAAATAAGTGCAATTATGCGTGTGTTTTTGCTGCATGTGCAGACTATCATAGAAGCTCATTAGGTGTGCCAACAAGGCATAACAAACACAAATAGTGCTGAAATTTGTATTTAGTTCTACTCTTAACGGTACATTAACCCTTTCAGCCCTGACGCACTCAAGGGCAGTGCCAGATTAGCTTGGCGCCGACAGGCGCCAAGCTAATCTGGCACTGCCCTTGAATTATCATGGTCGACCCATCTCCTGCAACTGGTGCATTGTCGTTAGATGACGCCTCCAACATTTGGGAAATACGTGCGTCGGGCTGAATAAGTTAAATCTAAATACTGTAACTAATTAACCAATTTTTATAATCATCCCGATAGACGTAGGGTGTTTTCTCATTAACTCGTGTACACTACACTGGTGTCAGTAACTCTCTCAGTTTGGAATCTGACCAGGTCGAAAAACGGGTAGAAATCACCCACGCGTCACGGTCCCCGACCTCCTGCACCTGTGGGATGGCTTTACCCACATCATCGCTGTCTACAATTACAAATAAACCACCTGACCGCTTTCGCCAATTGAAGATCTCCACTGGTGCACATCACGCTGCAAGTGACATAGATCCTCATGAGCCCCCGCAATTGCGGGGGCGCATGAGGCTCTACGTCTCTTGCAAATGAAGCTATTTCAACCCGTATCAGATATCTGGAGGATCATCGCCTACCAAAGATCACCCTGTTCGGCGAGCTTGCTACTGGACACCGTGACAGAGGGGCACCAAAGAAGAGATACAAAGACTGTCTCAAGAAGTCACTTAGTGCCTGCCAAATCGACCACCACCAGTGGTCTTCGCTTGCTGCGGACCGTGACACCTGGCGTCGTGGGCAACTCCTGTAAAATCTTCGTTCGCGAAGTCAAGCCAAGAGGAGAGAGATATCTATATGTCAGTGTTGTTGCCACAGCAGGAAAATGCTATGAACATTTTATAAGCAGGTAGGCAAATGGGATATGATGTCTCTATGATAACTCGTAAATCGCATAAATTAGCCATTTGTAGGGCTCTGAAGGGTTTTGGACTAAAGGCGCCCATCATGCAGGCATCATATACCGACAAGAAAATGAAGTGAGACATTTTTGGAATCACTGAAGTGTTCCGATGATTCCAAAAAAGTTGCATTTCTTTTCTCTCGTCAGTGTGATAAGCCTGACCATAAACAACCACGAGGTAGAGAAAGAACCCAGAGGAGAACCAAACACGCTCAAAAATGACAGCTACAAAACAGTTTATTGATATTTCGGGTGAAAATCCTTCACGTCTCTCGATAGAACTATGTGCCTACTGCTTGTCCCATTACATTTGCGTTCCTCAGGCGAATGTCGGTGTGCAGTGGTTTCCGACGCGAAATCCGGGATCACCGGCAGCGAAGGGTAAACTTATTCGAGACGTGTCGCCTCCGGATACGCGGCTTATACCGCGTATCCGGAGGCGGCGCGTCTCGAATAAGTTCAAAGTCCGTACAGTGTTTTTCTTACCTAAGTGTGTTCTAGGGATAGCTTCTATTGTGAATCGCGTTGAGAGCGGTCAGACCTCGAACCTAGCGGCGTTTTGAGAGCTGAAGCTGTGTCCGCTCTCAAATGATTCTCAGTCATTGTCGTTCTTGGAGTGGAGTCTCGAGGGTACAAAGAGTGTCCAGACAAAACTTATGACGGTGCAGCATGCATTGTACAGCAATTTACAACTCTGGCGTATAGTGTCAGGCCAATAAAAGTCTGCATTTTTGCGATGGTATGCAAAGTGTTTGAAGAGTTGAAACAAAGTGTTTGATAGGACTGAGTGAGAGAGCGAGTGAATGAGAGAGTGACTGCTGATAAGTGATAGAGTGAGTGGTACAATGTGTGTGTGTGCGTGTGTGTTTGTGTGTGTGTTTATCTGTATGTATGTGCATGCATGCGTGTGTGTGTGTGTGTGTGTGTGTGTGTGTGTGTGTGTGTGTGTGTGTGTGTATGTGTGTGTGTGTAGCAGTCTGGAAAATTCATAAATTGAAACATTTACGTGATATTATGTTTGTGTGTGGTTGTGTGTTTGTGTGGTTGTGTGTGTGTGTGTGTGTGTGGTTGTGTGTTTATGCGTGCGTCTGTGCGTGCGTGCGTGTGTCTGAATGTGTGTGTCTGTCTGTGCGCGTATGTGTGTGTGCGTGTGCGCGTGCGTGCGTGTGTGTGTGTACGTGCGTGCGTGCGTGTATTTACGAGTATGCAAATAATTATGTGGATGCATACACAATTTGCAAAGACGCAAATAAAAAGCTCGTTCGACAGAGATGCGAGTCACTGTGACTAGGCATCAACAAAATCCGTCTTCATACCAATAGACACTACCCACAAGTCACACACACACGCACGCACACACACACACACACACACACACACACACACACACACACACACACACCGACATGAAACAAGTGTCCCAGAAAAAACGTATGACACCTTTACAACACGGTGACTGCTACCATTGTTTGCACAAGTCACCTCCCGCTCCCCCATCCACCCCCCCCCCCCACCCCCTCCCCCCCACCCCCATTCAGGGCCAACTGTGCTACACGAATCGACCATGATAGTTCAAGGTTAGTGCCTGATTAACTTGGCGCCTTCAGGCGCCAAGCTAATCAGGCACTACCCTTGAACTGTCATGGCCGATCGTTCTCAAAGGGCTCCAAACCCAACAGACACTACCTAGACCTGACATGGTCGACCGGTCTCAAAGGACGCCTGGCTAAACAGGCACTATCACGGTTGATCAATCTCCAACGACGATGCGCGCGGTTGGCTGAGGATGTGCGAGGGATTTGTAAGGCGCACGAACTGAGAGGTGTTGCAGGGCCATCATCCAATATTGACAGTGGTCTGGTTTTCGTCTACGGTGGTAAATCACAACAGAGACAGACCGCCCCTGATCATATAGTCTCAGCAGTCCAGGACACACTAATAACATAGGCCCCATGCGATTGCCGCTGGAATCACTGGACTTATCTTTTAGTGTGTCCTGGGAGTGGTATCGCGGCAGGCTAGCTGCTTAGTTTGGCGTTTATTGTCCGCGGCATCGGAGTGATACTGGGCGGGTTATGGGGGCGACAGGGACAGCTATCGCCTACGAAGTATGACCGGAACACTGATCAATTCAGGCGCACCGTAGCTAGATGCCACTTTGATTTACGAGGCCCTGTCAGTGACAACATACATGCTATAGAACGAGACCGCCTTTTTGGGGCCTGGTTGAGATGGCAGGCACCTTTTCACGTTTGCGAATACTTCATCGACCAGATCTGGAAATGTTGTAAGGTTCCTATCACATAGAAATACAGTATGTAAACACCTTCACTGCCCAGAAACACTGAAGAAGACCTGACTGCAAGAGACATAGATCTTCATGAGCCCCCGCATTCGCGGGGGCTCATGAGGATCTATGTCTCTTGCCGATACCACTTTCTATCCATGTCCCTTGGACAGCTCGCGCTGCTTGGCGTTGAATTCAATCATTAGTGCACAATCGGGTGTGCCGGGGTTGACGAGTTCGGACTCTAGCCGCATGATGTGCAGGAGACCTCATGACAAATTCACGACACAGCCTTTCGTGACAAAACGTGTTGACAATATTTTTTGTTCGACATAACTTTCTTTTGCAGTTTGTACCGTGAAAAGTTTTAATATTTTCCCTGGGCTTTTTTTTTTTTTTTTTATTTTACGCCATGCGTCCATGTCCGTGTGTGGAAACCGTGCCTGCATAAATGCACCGAGTATTTACCATAATCCGTTTAACCCCAACGCCCTACAGCAAGAGACGGATCGACCATGATAATTCAAGGGTAGTGCCAGATTAGCTTGGCGCCGTCGGGCGTCAAGCTAATCTGGCACAACCCTTGAATTATCATGGTCAGACAACCTAATGCAACTGGCACATATTTGTTAGATGACAGCTTCGACATTGAGGAAATGCGGATGTGGGGTTTAAATGTATATCTATTGACGAATCATGAAAACTCATTCGTGTTAACCCATTTAGCCCCGAGTCCCTACAGCGGAAGATTGATTGACCATGATAATTCAAGGGTAGTGCCAAATTAGCTTGGCGCCTAAAAAGACGCCACGCTAATCTGGCACTACCCTTGAACTATCATCGTCAATCAATCTCCTGCAACTGGTACACAGTCATTAGGCAACATCTCCAAAATTTGAGAAATGGGACCTCGGGACTAAAAAGGTTAAACTACTTATTCTCGGCTACTGTTCCTGTTGTGTGTGGTTTTTTTTTTTTTTTGTTGTTGTTTTTGGCAGCACGTGGCTATGCTGGCACCACCTTTGAACTGTCACGATCGATCCATCGACCTGTCTGGTTGTAGAAAAGATACCAACGCAAAAAGAAGCCCGCTTAGAAAATACAGTCACAAAAACAATTGTGTTGTAACTGTCTTTTCTAAGCGTGCTTCTTACTCCGTTGGGTTCTTCTCTGCATTTTACACGCTTGGCAGTCACCTTTTTGTTTAGATTTTTTACAATCTTCTTGTAGCATGACAAGTTACATTTTTAGATTCATCTTTGTGGTGACAGATTCTGAACTCGGTCAGATTTGCCGCTGTGACCGGGTGACCGCAGCTGAGCAACGCGGGATAAAATTCAAACATTTCTTAGAAACAAAAGTGCTCTTCAAGCGCGGAGAGCCAACCAGGGACAGACAACTGATGACACTCACACCCTCGAAATCGGGTCACAGTCCCGTCTAGGTGTCTGTTGCTATGATACCGAATCACGATGGCCTGTTCTGTCTTACACCAAGTCCTTGTAAACAGCCTAGCGGTCAACGGAGTTTGGTGCCTCAGAAGGGTGAATGCATAGAGTAAAATAGGCGCTACATGCAATGTTCTCTGACTACTAGATGTAAGTCTTTGGTTCACTGTTGTGGCGTTTCTTATCTTTCTTTTTTTATTATTATTTCTCTCTTCTTTCTTTCTTTCTGGGTTTTTTTTTTTTTTTTTTTTTTTTTCGTACGACCTTGCAAATCTACTGTCTGGAACGTTTTCTGCATTTGTAAAGGCAAACACCTCAAGTCCATTTCTGTGAAAAGAGATGTTTTCATTGTAATACAATGAAACATCTCGCTTTTCACAAGAATGGACATATTGTTTTTTTCCCTGCACGGGGCAATAGGCTACGAAATCCAGCAGCCACAGCTGAAAGCCGTAAGGTCCAAAATCCCAGACCAGCCATTACACAAGTTGCTCATTAACCCTTTTAGCCCCGGATCCCAACTGCAGAAGATGCTTGACCATGATAATTCAAGTGTAGTGCCACTTTAGTTTGGCGCCTCAAGGCGCCAAGCTAATCTGGCACTACCTTTGAATTGACCATCTCCTGCAACTGGTACATAGTCGTTAGGCAACAAGTCCAATATTTGAGAAATGAGACCTTGAGGCTAAAAGGGTTAAAAATGTACTGTTTCATCCTCTTTGCCAGGATATCCGGGAAATGAATGTGTAGGAAACTGAGGTGCGAGCCCTAAACCCAGACCAAACAAGGTGGCTGCCATGAGTGTAACATGCAGAGAACATCCTAGCGAAGAAAGAAACACGCTTAGAAAAGCCAGTTACAAAACATTTTATTAATATTTGAGGTTAAAACCTTTTCTTTCTTTCCTTTTTTTTTTTTTTTTTTTTTTTTTTTTTTGTTTTTTTTGTTTTGTTGAAAATAGACATGTAAACGAATAAGTACACAATTTGTCAGTTATCTTTTCGTGATCAAGAAACGACAACTTGAAAATTGTGTACTTGTTTGCATACTTGTCTGATCTGAGATGTCGCAGGGTTCATTTTATGTCAAAATCAGTCGGAACAACCCTGAGAGATTAACTCTGTAACGGCCACCAGGGGCCTGACCAGAAGCTGTGTTTCTTACTTATTCCATTTAAAACATTTTAAAGTCATCGGTGTTCAAGGAATCTTTTGCTTATCCGAAGAATATGTCACGGTGCGACGAGTATACAAAGACACAGATGGGCCATGATCCTTCTCGGTGGATCAGGCTGGCCCGGAGTAGATTTCCATATTACACACACACACACACACACACACACACACACACACACACACACACACACACACACACACACACACACACACCGGACTAACTCAAGTGGTTAAAGCGCATGTCTACCTGTACTTATGCTTGTCATTTACCGGCGATACAAACCACCCGATAAACTCGGCTTATCAGATTCAAGATTGCGCAGCGCATGTGATGCAGCAAAAATTTCGCCGTCCTCAAGGTCGTAGCGATTGTCTGTTTGGGCGTGTCGGGTACATCTGAACTGCGTCTACCTTTAAGCCCATGACCGCCGGGGTACATCGAACAGCTACTAGATGCAAGAGGCATAGATCCTCATGAGCCCCCGCGTCAGCGTCAGCGGGGGCTCATGAGGATCTATGCCCCTTGCTGTTATGCGTTAATCTCCGAGTGTCTCAACTAGGCGGAGTTGTCCGACCGGCAGATGACTGAACTGGTTTCGGACACGTCAGCTCGACTACTGGCAGCCAAGCGGTTAAGTTGAGCTTACCATCCAACATCTTTTATCTCCTAGTGACATAGAGTTTCATGAGCCCCTGTCTTCATTGCGAATGAGTTGGGCAAAAATATTTTAAATCTATGTATAAAAAGCATCCCTGTTGCAGAATTCGCCGAGTGTCAAAATCCCACTGAGTGCAACTGTCGGACTTTCGACTTCAGCGATCTTCAGCCTGCTAAGGTGCAAGAGATATAGATCCTCATGAGTCCCCGCCGTTACAGGCACTCATGAGAATCTATGCCTCTTGCGTGTCAAGATCGGCGTTCTTGGTACAAAAAAAAAAAAAAAACACTCCGCGGTTTAAGCGCGCGACCGTGTTGCCGAGGGCAGTGGAGAACAAGTCTGGTCACAAGTGAATTTTATGATGATCAGTGCAGAGTGAACAACGGAAACTCGGCCGACCAAGCAGTCAAACAGTCAAGCCTGTCGATACGACCACCTGTACAAGGCGAGAGCCTGTCTAAACAGACCACCCATTGTCGGTCCCGTGGTGTCCTTCCTATTACGTACACTAGATGACCCTGTCTATAACGGCGCCGTGAGGTGGCCACAGTTGCTGCTTGGCTTGACTTCGCGAACGAAGATTTTATAGGAGTTGCCCACGACGTCTGCAGGTTTGTTCGTGGCTGCGGAGGCCAATCCGAGACAGGCAGGTTCGACCGCAGTGGCTGCAGGGGAAGGTATGGCCAGGGTTCTGAGCTGCGGCATCTCTGTTTTTTCTCCTGAGCCGCTTGTCCTTAAGGCTAGCTCTGTGAGAGTCCTCAAAGGAGACAGCTGCCTTGTAAATGGTGGAGCGCCAGGTGTCACGGTCCGCAGCAAGCGAAGACCACTGGTGGTGGTCGATTTGGCAGGCACTAAGTGACTTCTTGAGACAGTCTTTGTATCTCTTTTTTGGTGCCCCTCTGTCACGGTGTCCAGTAGCAAGCTCGCCGAACAGGGTGATCTTTGGTAGGCGATGATCCTCCATCCTGGAGACATGCCCCGCCCAGCGGAGCTGTGTCCGCAGCAGCAAAGCCTCGATGCTCACAGTTTCAGCCTGTTCAAGGACCTCGACGTTGGTGACATAGTCACTCCAGTGAATGCCCAGGATGGTACGCAGGCAGCGCTGGTGGAAGCGTTCGAGGAGTCGTAGTTGGCTTCGGTAGAGGGCCCAGGACTCGGAACCATACAGCAGGGTGGTGAGGACCACAGCTCTATACACGCTGATCTTGGTGCCTGTTTTCAGCTGTTGATTGTGCCACACCCGCTTGAAAAGTCGCCCGAAAGCGCTGTTCGCTTTTGCCAGCCTGCTGTCAAGCTCCTTGTCCAGCTTGGCGTCCGACGTGATAACGCAGCCAAGGTAAGTAAACTGGTGCACTGACTTTAGTTCAGACTCGCCAATGGTGATGTGAGGAGGGCGATACACTGTCTTGGGTGCCGGCTGATGGAGGACCTCTGTCTTTTTCAGACTGACCTCGAGTCCAAAGAGCTGGGCAGCATCTGCGAAGCAAGTCGTGATGCGCTGCAGGGCTCTCTCTGTGTGTGCAACGAGGGCAGCATCATCAGCAAAAAGCAGCTCACGAATCAGTTGGTCTAGGGTTTTCGTGTGGGCCTGCAGTCGTCTGAGGTTGAACAGGCTGCCATCGAGACGATACCTGATGTACACTGCATCGTCATCATCGAGGTCCACTGTGGCCTGCTTCAACATCATGCTAAAAAAGATGGTGAAGAGGGTCGGTGCCAGCACGCAGCCCTGCTTTACGCCGTTGAGAATAGGGAATGGTTCTGAGAGGTCATTGTTGAGTCTGACCTGGCCTTGCTGGTCCTCGTGTAGCTGGACAATCATGTTGAGGAACTTTGGGGGACAGCCAAGTCGCTCCAGGATCTGCCACATGCCTTGCCTGCTCACAGTGTCGAACGCTTTTGTTAGGTCGACAAATGTTACGTACAGCCCTTTGTTCTGCTCGCGGCACTTCTCCTGTAGCTGTCTCAGCACAAAGACCATATCGGTGGTGCTCCTGTTTGCTCTGAAGCCACACTGGCCCTCTGGGAGTTGGTCTTCAGCGATGGCAGGTACCAGCCGATTCAGGAGCAGCCTTGCAAGGATTTTCCCAGCAATGGACAGCAGGGTAATTCCCCGATAGTTGGAACAGTCAGACTTCTCGCCTTTGTTCTTGTACAGGGTGATAACTACTGCGTCACGGAGATCTTTTGGTAGTGTTCCTTCCTCCCAGCAGCAGAGAAAGAGGTCATGGAGCTTGTTGTGCAGTGCTGTGCCTCCATGATTCCAGATCTCTGGCGGTATTCCATCAATGCCTGCTGCTTTGCCACTCTTTAGCTGGTGGATGGCTGTGAGGGTCTCTTCAGCGGTGGGCGGTTCGTCCAATTCAACCTTTACTGGGAGGTGTGGGATTTGTAGGATGACTGCTTCTTGAACAGTGCGCTCAGCGCTGAAGAGGCTCTGAAAGTATTCCGACCAGCGGTTCAAGATGGAGGTATTATCTGTGAGGAGTGCCTGGCCATTCGCGCTTCGCAGGGGACTTTGTACCAGGTGCCTGTGGCCATACACTGCTTTCAGTGCTTCGTAGAAGCCCCTGTAGTCACCATTGTCAGCACAAAGCTGGGTCCTCTGTGCAAGTCTGGTCCACCACTCATTCTGGAGATCTCTGAGCTTGCGCTGGAGACTGCTGCAGACGAGGCGGAAGGCAGACTTCTTCACAGGGCAGGAAGGCTGGGCTAGGTGGGCCTGATGGGCGGCTCTTTTTTTTGCTAGGTGTTCCTGGATCTCTACATCGTTTTCGTCAAACCAGTCTTTGTTCTTCTTTCTGGCGAAACCCAAGACTTCTGCAGAGGATTTTGCAATAGCAGTTTTCAGTTGTTCCCAAAGTGTTTCAGGGGAAGAGTCTACTGGGTCCGCTGTGTCTTTGAGCCTGTGCTGTAAATCTGTCTGAAAGGCAGCTTTCACATCGTCACGCTGAAGGCTGGCAACATCAAGCTTTTTCTTGGGGGGCCCCCATTTCTTGGGTTTTGGCTTGAAGTGGAGCCTGAGTTTGCAGCGGACAAGGCGGTGGTCAGTGTGGCACTCTGCGCTGGGCATCACTCTGGTGAGGAGGACGTCACTGCGGTCCCTCTGACGCACTAGGACATAGTCGATAAGGTGCCAGTGTTTGGAGCGAGGATGCATCCAGGTGGTCTTTCGACTGTCCTTTTGCTGAAAAGTAGTGTTGGTGATGACCAGTTGCTGCTCCGCACAGAGCTCCAACAGTAGGCGGCCATTGTCATTGCAGTTCCCCACGCCATGCTTGCCGAGGACTCCTTTCCAGGCTTCAGAGTCCTGGCCCACTCTGGCGTTGAAGTCGCCAAGGATGATGACTTTGTCGTCTGCAGGGGTACTCTGTAGGAGGCTGCGCAGGTCAGTGTAAAACTTGTCCTTTTCAGCAGGCTCTGCCAGGAGGGTTGGGGAGTACACACTGAGAAGGGTGACGTGCTGCTGGTGTCTCAGTGGGAGGCGCATGGACATGATGCGGTCTGAGTGGCCCGTTGGTAGGTTTTCCAGCTTAGTCGCAATGGATGTCTTGACCATGAAACCCACGCCTGAAAGCCGTCTTTCTGATGCAGGCCTGCCTGACCAGTAGAGGGTGTACCCAGCACCAAGTTCTTGGAGGCTGCCTTCGTCCGGAAGGCGTACTTCGCTGAGCGCGGCGATGTCGATGTTTAACCTCCGCAATTCATGGGCAATGAGGGCGGAGCGACGTTCAGGGCGTCCGCTGTCTGCTTTGTCGAGCATGGTACGGACGTTCCAGCATGCTACGTTGAGTCCGGTCGTGATCGTCATGAGAGTGGATCCGTTATTTTTTCTTGTATTTTGACCGCAGGAGAAGATGCCCGTTGACCGCGGCTAGCCAACTGGGGTTGCGAGGGGATGAGCTTTGGTTAGGCCACCTTTTCTAGGCCCCTCTCCGTGTGGAGCAAGCAGTGCTGTCCCTAGAGAAGGCTGCTTGGTCGTTCAGGGTGTGCCGAGTGATGTTGTCATCCCCAGGTCAACATCAGGCGACCAATATCCTGAACCGCCTGCATGCAGGTTTGAGACTGCGGCTTCCAGTGACATCTTTCACCTGCCGTTTCGCCCCTCGCCCGTCGCTAAAGGACTTGGAATGGTCAGTGTCATGGTCCGTGGACGTTTCCTAAAGCCTGCGCGGTGGAGCTTTTTGGTGGAGTGCAGTGTGCGCAGTACTGGCCCCACTCTTTAAACCCTTGGTTCATCTGCCATGGCCTAGCAAGCTGGGACGATGGCATCGAGGTCCTCGGGTCGTAGGTTTTATATCAGACTGTCCTTGTCCTAGTCTCTGGCTCAAAAGCCTTCCCCGGAGACACGGGGGCTTTGATGTCAGGGGCTTCCTCCCTTAGCCTTTCCGCAGCCAAGCGGCCAAGCCTGCAAGGCAGCAGGCGACTCGTGGAGGGCGGGGTCGTCTATGTCCCGTGCAGATGTGAACATCTGCCCACTGCCCAGGGTGGCCACAGTAATAATAATAATAATAATAATACCGTTATTATATAGGCGCTTTTTCTCAATTTTGGGGAAATCGACTCAAAGCGCCGCGCCTGAAACCCAACACACACACACTCACGAAACAGACACGGATTTACGCCATTTAAGACAAACACAGTACAAGACAAACGAAGGGCCAGTCAGCTACTGACGTTACAGAGATTTTTGATCGCTTGTATTTGAAATTTGTAAAGTGGCCTGAGACTGGTACCAAAGTGTGGGGGGTGGAAGGACCGGAGTACCCGGAGAAAGAACCCCCGACGGTCCGCCCGAATTAACGGTGACACTTACCAGAGGAGAAAAGTCCAACGCCGGAACCCGGTATCGAACCGCTCACCTTTGGAATTGGTGGCAGGCGCCTTAACCACTGCGCCACGGACCGCCTGCTCGGCGTTACACCCTATCAACCAACTAACCTGTCTGTAAGGTGACCACGTTTTCAGCGACCATTGGATGGTCGCCTTACACAGGTCTGAGCGTACAGGACCTCTTGTCCCCCCCCCCACCCCTGCACTTGGCTCATGAGGATCTGTGCCTCTTGCTCAAACCACTTCGTATCCACGTTACACTGACGGCTGGGGATATTTGACTTTGAATTAACGATTAAAAAAAACAAAAAAACACGCAATAGCCGGCCTCCGGCAGTGAAGGGATTAACCCCTTCACTGCCGAGAAAAGTGCACGCGATCCAACTGCAAGAGGCATAGATCCTCATGAGCCCCCGCGACTGCGGGGGCTCATGAGGATCTATGCCTCTTGCTGAGACCTGTTTGTGTCCGCGTTTCATGGACGGTGTCGGCTTTCGGTCGTTGAATCGACCAGGATTTCAGAAAACAAAAAAAAATGTACGCGCAGTGCCAGGAAAGGGGTTAAAACTCGATAAGCGTTTCGCTGGCGGCGAAGGGGTTAATCCGGTTCAGCTGTAAACGCCTCGAGGCCGCGCCGCCCACGGGCTGTGTTTATAAATAAATGAATAAATCAGCGCGTTAAACAGGCGCTTTATCCCAATTAGAAAATCGGCTGAAAAGCGCCGCCGCCGCGAACTGAACCCAACAAGCACGCTCACGTGAATCACGCGCATTCACTCACACGCTGTACACAAACACAGAACACTCCCGTGGTGCTAAGGGCAAGCTCAAGCGGGCTACTGAAGTTTGGGAAATTCAGATCGTTTATATTTGAAATTTGATTAAGTGGGCTGAAATTGATACCAAAGTCGTGGGGGGAAGGACTAGCCGGAGTGCCCGGGCAAAGAACCCCCCGACGGCCCGCCCGAATTAACGGTGACACTTACTAGAGGAGAAAAGTCCGACGCCGGAACCGGGTATCGAACCTCGCACCTCTAGCATTGGTGGCAGGCGCATTTACCGCTGCGCCGTTTCATTTTTTAACCCATTGTGCCTTAAGGCCGAAATCCTCAAACTTTGAAGTTGTCATCAGAATACTGCATTACAATCCCGGACACAGATCGACCATGATAGTTCAAGGGATGTGTCAGAACAGCTTGGCGCCCTCAGGCGCCAAGCTGTTCTGGCACCACCCTTGAACTATCATGGTCGATGCATATCTCGTTGTGGTGTGTCCTTGGTGTGGTAAATATGAGTTAAAGAGAATACACCACCACAGCGTCTACTTTGTCAATGCCAGACGTCACAAAACCGCCGGTACATACGGGACCGCTGTACATGACTTTGGCAGAACTTTAATTTGTTTTTAATTATTATTATTTTTAAAGGAAGATTTCGATAGCAGAAGAAAAGGAGGGTTGGGTTTGGGTGGGGTGGGGTGTGGTGGGGTGGGGTGGGTATGGAGTGTGGAGTATGGAGTGTGTTTTTTTTTTTGGGGGGGTGCTTTAAAATCTTTCACTTTAAAATCCGTGAATAAAATGCCCGTGTATGTGTTCGAGGAAGAAATGTCTGTGAATAAAACGTCTGTCACTTTCAGATCCGTGTATAAAGCTAAAAACTCACTCGACATCAGACTATTTTCGACTGCACCACAACGCCGTTGCTCGCTGCACCCGGAACTTTTATTTGCATTGCCCTCCATGCTTCAAATTTCAAAAGAAATCATGACTTGATTAACCTTGATTGCTCTCTGCTGTCTCGGTGTATCCCTTAACTCTTTGGCTGTCGGTAGCAGTTTTCGTCGCATTGGTTCCGGCAGGAATCGTCACGACAAAAACTGCTACCAACAGCCAAACGGGTTAGCTAACCACTTCCTCCTCCCTCCCTTCTGCCATGGGATACCCAAAAGGAAAAAAGGAAAAAAAAAGAACTTGAATTCTACTCTGTATCTGTGCATGTCTGTTGACGCAATCATTCAAGGTGGTCGCTGAACCCGTCAAAGTCTTAAACAAATATCACTGACGTGCCACACAAAACGCAATCTTATTCCGTTAAAGTAGCCAATGACATGTTGACATCTCGTCAAACATGCCCCCCATAACATTTGGTTTTAGATTAATGGATCAAATCTGAAATGTTGAAAAGCCACGCAGACCCGTGCTGGTCTGTGATTTTTGAACTTACGGTTTTCAGCCGTAAGGCCCAAAAGTACAGACCTGCACGCAAGGGTTATCGCTGTATAATTATTAACTCTTTCAACTCCGACAGGCCACGCCAAGACATGGATCGAGCGTGATAGTTCAAGGGTTGTGCCAGAATGGCTTGGCGTCCATAGGCGCCAAGCTATTCTGGCACAACCCTTGAACTATCACGCTCGATCTGTTTCCTGAAGTGTGGTACAGTCTTCAGGGGGCAACTTTAAAATTTGCGGATTTCGGTCCTGGAGCAGATTGTGTTAAGCCTACTTCAAGCCTACTTTGCGCGTCGGTAGCGGTTTTTTGTCGCGATGATTCCTGTAGAAAACGGCTATCGACAACACGCAAAAGGGTTATTATGTAACGGAGCTCTGGTCTCTACCAATCAGAATCGTGCACGCGGTTTCCCCGATTAGCAACGCTATCCCGTCTCAAAAACTGACGCGTGATGATACTAAACAGCGCAATAAGTATCTGCGCACTAGTGGTGTTCTGAAAAGTCAAAATTGCGCTCTGTCAAAATCAAGCCTCTTTGAGACATACCCTCGACGAGAGTTAGGTTATGCACAGTCTGGTGTACAGTGACTAGTGGTTTGGGGTTTTTTTTTCACGTTGCGTGTGTCCCTCGGACAAGTAGTCCAATTTCAGATCGAAAATGCTAGAAGCCCAAAATTGGGCATATATCTCCGCGTGTGTTTGTATAGGGCTCGGGAAGCTGACGTCATCACGCCAGTCCTGGCGGCCATCTTGTGAGTATACGGGACTAAGCGCTCATAGGGAAATCGCTGTTTTTGTAATGTCAGAAAAGTCCTAACGTACTATAAGCAATAACAGCAAGTCTTGCCATCACTGTAGGAAACCGCTCACCAGAATCTGTCACTTTGCTGGTTTCCAAAGAGGAAGGAAAATGAAGAAAAACGTGTTGAAACACTATTTCGCTACTATCACATGACTATGGTATCCTCATAAGATGGCGGCTGACGCGCCGACGCTGCTAGGCAACGCATGGAAACTTCCCGAGCCCTATTAACCCTTTCACTGCCAGCGGGCACAAATTATGAATTTCACCCCTTCATTGCGAGTGGATGAAGACTGCGTTTATGAAATCATCGGAATTTCGTAAAATTGAACGTCAAAGATCATCCGCTCGTCAAAGACATGGAGGTATCGAGTGGCACCTGGGGTAAGTGATTGCCAGAATAGCTTGGCGCCTATGGGCGCCAAGCTATTCTGGCACAAACCTTGAACTATCACGTTCGATCTATCCACAGGAATCATCGCGACAAAAATTGCTACCGACGCGCAAAGGAGAGTAGGCTTGAAGTAGACTGCTTCAACACATTCTGCTCCAGGACCGAATTCCTCAAATTTGAAATTGCCCCCTGAAGACTGTATTACACTTGATACAGCGTGGGGTAAGGGAGGAGGGCGGAGGTGGGTGTGTGTGGGGGCAGGGGGGGGGGGAGGGGAGGGGCTCATGAAGATCTGTTCATCTTGCTGCTGGGTGATGATAAATTGTTATCGTCACTGAAGGGGTTCACACCACGACATATTCAAAAGCCGAACATCATCTGTCCAGATTGCTGGACTATGAATCTTGTCAGCAAGAGGCATGGATCCCCATTCGTCGCCGCGACTGCGGGGACTCATGAGGATCGATGCCTCTTGCAGTTTGCCAGTCTTCTCATTTTTCTGCGAGTGATACGTCAATATCCGCCGCGTGACTACTTCTGTGACGTCCCAAAATACTAAAGCGTCACATTTTGACGTGTATAGTCTCTTGACATCACCCTTCAAAACTCTGATGCGCAAACGTCACTCTAACTCTCTCACTTCCACCGTCAGCTGTGAAAGAACCGATCGACCATGACAGCTCACACGTAGTGCCTGATTAGCTTTGGAATGTCTAAGCACGCCCTACTTTTTCATCCCGCAGGTTCAATCTTTCCCGTGCGACCTGACTGCTACGTATTGCTCAGAGGAGGATGTTAGAGTTGACTCCACTTGGTTTTAGACGGGAAAGGGCTATGGTCTCTGACAACTGGTATCCTGCGAAGTTAAAAAATGCTAGAACACCATCTTGACATATCTTACCTGCTGCGAAGATCTTTCTAAAAGCGCTGTTTTGCCAGTCATGCGCCTGTGACAGTTAACCCATTGTGTGTCGGTAGCCATTTTAGTCGAGGTGATTCCTGTCGGAATCACCTCGACCAAAACGGCTACCAACACCCAAAGGGATAAGCTCGCTCGTGACAACACAAAAACATTTGAAAATAAGGTCATCGTTTCTTGTTTATCAAATACAGCAGCCTCAGAATTTGGGGGACTTGTTACCCGTAGTACTCGTAGGTTATTTAGTTCAGAAAGGATGTTTACAAGGCAATCAGCAAACGGTTTATGAAATTCCATGATCTGGGATTTTATTTAATGGGCCAGGATAGTTTATGAACTAAGATGAACAAACATAAATAATCATGAATTATGATGAACTATCATAAACTGTCATGAACTATGATCGTAACCAGTCATAAACTATCATGAACTACGATGAACTGTCATAAACTATCATAAATCATCATAAACTAACACGAGCTACCGTGAACTATCATAAACTGTCATGAACTATATATATATATATATATATATATATATATATATATATATATATATATATATATATATATATATATATATATATATATATATATATATATATATATATATATATATATATATATATATACGTATATATATCGTAAACTACCATCAAATCATGAACTTTGGTCACTTATCATGAACTATCATAAACTAACATGAAGTCATAAACTAACACAAAATGTCATAAACTATCATACGTTATCATGAACTATCATAAACTAACACGAACTGTCCTAAACTATCACACATTATTATAAAATATCATTAACTATGATAAACTAATCATTATCTATCCTGAACTATCATAAACTGGCCTGAACTATCATAAACTGGCCCGAACTGTCCACTATGAACTATTCCCACTCTTGAACTACCATGGCTGATCCGTATCATGTCATTCAGCGTCAGGTCTGAGAGGGTTAAAAGGGGCCAGATAAAGGGACCAGCATCGTCCCTGAGATTCTTAGGTATTTGTTGACCCATCGAGGACGAACAGACGGCTTTGAGGAAATACACGCACGGCAGCAAAATTTGTGTTGTCACGCTCTTGTGCAGGGTCACACCCGGTGCAGTAACATTTATTTTGTCCGATGAGAGGGGGAGGATCTGCCCTATTAACCCCTTCCCTCCCACTCTGCGTACAGTTTTGTTTCTGAAATCTATGTTCATTGAACGACCTAACCCCAGAACCCTCCGAGAAACCGTAGACACAAATTGGTCTCGGCAAGAGGCTAAAATCATCGTGTCGCGGGGGCACATGAGGATCTATGTCTCTTGCAGTTGGATCGTGTTCACGTTTTCTCGGCAGTGAAGGGGTTAAGGCAAAAGACAGCAATCCCATTTTTGTGGAAAGCGAGCTTTTTCATTATAATTATTACAATGGGGATCTGAAGTAACTGATCTGCTCATGGAGAGCGATAACATAAGCAAAGCTTATTTCGAACAGCTCTCAATAACATTAACCCTTTGGTTGTCGGTAGCGGTTTTTGTCGCGATGATTCCTGCAGGAATCATCGCGACAAAAACCGCTACCGACAACCAACGGGTTAATGCTGGACACAACCCACGGTTTTCTTGTCACACAGTCGCGTTTGTAGCATAACGACGAAATCAGCATGGACCGAAATCGACGCGATGGACGCTTGCTTACCGAGTAGACTGTTCTATCTACTACCTTTCCACGCATGCTCTAGTCTCACAACGACACAATCTAACTCATGCGTGTCCTTTCTTCGTATCCATTGTCAACAGAAACTGCGCAAAAGGAAGGGGAGTTAGCGCCACTCAAGCGCAAATTAATGGTCTATATTTAGTCACCCATATTTTTTGTCCAAACTGCTTTCGCATGCCTTCTTTTCAAACAGATCCCCGCCAGTCGGGCAAAAGAGTGAAGGCACTCGTCTTTTGCGGTTTCATTCATTCATCCATCCATCCATCCATCCATTCATCCATCCATCCATCCATCCATTCATCCATCCATCCATCCATCCATCCATCCACCAACCAATCAATCAATCAATCAATCAATCAACATTAGCGTGTCTGTCATCTTTGTTTTACATTATATTTGTTTTGTTATTCCTTTGGCTGTGGAAAGCAGTTTTTGTCGGTGAATCCTGCGGGAATCACATCGACAAAAACTGCTACCCACAGCCTAAAGGGTTAATTACAATGGTTAGCATAGTTGCATCACGACTCATCTGCAACAGATGAGTTGTTCTACGTTTGTTTCCATATCACCCGGAAGAAGGATCTTTGATCCTGAAACGTCGTGTTCCTTGTATCGAATTTTAAAGGGTTTTCAACCTCTATTTTCTGTTTTCCCATCTGCAACAGAGTTACGCCGGAAATCCACGAAAGCCTAACGGGGCCAGTGATAATGTAAAACCCTTTGCTCCAGATGCTTCTTAAACTGAGGACGTTGCTTATAACCCCTTCACTACGGAGGAAAGGTATATACAATCCATCTGCAAGAGACATAGATCCTCATGAGCCCCCGCGACTGCGGGGGCTCATGAGGATCTATGTCTCTTGTTGACCCCACGTTGTTTGCGTGTTCAGCGACGGTTTTTTTGTTTGTTTGTTTTTTTGTTTGTTTTTTTTTTTTTTTTGGGGGGGGGCGCTTGAATTATGACGGATTTTAGGAACACAACATGCGCCCACTAGCAGAGAAAGGGTGCGTTAACCTGTTCAGTGCCGAGAAATTTTGAATATCACCCAACTGTAAGAGGCATAGATCCTCATGAGCCCCCGCAGTTGCGGGGGCTCACGAGGATCTATGCACTCTTGCTGACACCACTTTGATCCATGTTCCTGGGACCTTTAGGGTGTTGTGGTCTTGAATTGACTACGAAGATTTCATCAACACAGCATGTGCCCTTTGTTAGTAAAGAGGTGCGTGAAGCAAGCATTCCTCTCTTGTAATTGAAGCGTAAAGGACTGACACTTTTCACATACACAAACAAGTGTCGGGTTACACATGGAATCCAGGAAATCTGCCTCGCGACTTGTAGTTGGGCAGTCTCATTCACATTGAGAGACAAATGGTGCACGACACAGCTCAGACGACTCCTCTAAATTTCAAGTAGATATCATCATTGAACTATACTGACGGTACTGTGACAGATTCCCAGTCAGCAAAACTGCCCTGTTCACTGGGCAGAAAACGTCTTCAAGCCGACATCAGCCGGCCATAGCTCGCTCGCGCATGGTACATAATTTATGAACTGGGGGAAAGTCATTTATGCCGCGTACAATGTACTGAGCCATCAATAACACATGAAACATCTCTTCTTCTCCTCACCACCCCCCCTCCCCTTCACCCTCCCCCACCCCTCTCCCCACCCCACCCACCACACACACACACACACACACACACACACACACACACACACACACACACACACACATACACTACCCAACTAAAAATAAAAAAGCTGCAAATTCTGCCAAACACGGATGAAGTTCTGTAAAGCCGGACATACAAACTTGTTTTTTCAAACTAAAAAATGAACTAGTTGAGCCATGCCCAGCCAACCGTAGCAGTCAACAAAAGCGTATGCACCATTTCACCTCCACTGATATTTGTCAGCCAGGCTTGACGCGCTGCTCAGGACACTCACAATTCCCCTTGGTGTGTGTACAGAGCACGCGAAATGACATTGATGAAGGTGCCCTGTTTGCTCGGCGCCTGACACTACCTTTGAACTATCCTGGTCGATCCATCTACCGCAATCCATACCAAAAAGGTGACTGCCAAGCGTGTAATATGCAAAGACTGAAGTACCCAACGGAGAAAGAAACACGCTTAGAAAAGACGGGTACAACACAATTTATTAATATTTCGGGTAAATACACTTTGTCAAAATAGACAAACAAACAGAGAGATTAGCCGCTACTTATCTTCATTGGCAGAAGGAATGTCACCCGAAATATTAATAAATTGTGTTGTACCCGTCTTTTCTAAGCGTGTTTCTTTCTCCGTTGGGTACTTCAGTCTTTGCATCTACCGCAAGAGATACGAAAACCTCCAGAGGACGTCTTTACGGTGTCTCTCACAGCTAGTGACTGATTTGAACCCCTCACTGCCACTTGAAAGAGAGGTTGTGTTTATGAAATCATTCCGATAAATTCAGCGGCTTCAACGATCCCAAGCCGTCTAACCACCGCCGTGAGATGGCATTAGCTGCCTGCTCGGCGTTAAACCCAAATAACTAACTAACCCAAGCCGTCTAAAGAACATGGACACCACGTCGTTTTAGCAAGGGGTATAGATGCCTCAATTGCGGGGGCTCATAAGGATCTATACCTCTTGCAGGAGAGCCTTTGGTGTTCGCATTTTCTCGGCAGTGAAACAAACTTCACTGCCGGAAAAAAAAGTGAAACAAGATCCAGCCGCAAGACTTAGAGCTAACCATGCCTACGTTGTTTCGTTATGAGGTCCCCTCTTTCCGCACTGAACAAATTAATAAGCTAATACACTTTAAACGAAAGAGTACACCGCTGTGTAAGATCTATCTAACATTTAACCGCTTGACTGCCGAGAAAATACTTAGCACGATCCAGCTGCAACGGACACATATATCCTCATGGTCCTCCGCATTACTGGGGCTCATGGAGATCTATGCCTTTTGCTGACTCCACTAGCTCTGTGTATTTCAGTGCCTTGTACAGCTGAAGCTGTTTGGCGTTGAATATACAACGATTTTGAAAAGACAATCTGAGTTTTCTGGCATTGCCGCAAAGGCGGTTAAGCCTCAACTCATTCGAGACGTGCCGCCTCCGGATACGGCGGCTTAAGCCGCCGTATCCAGAGGCGGCACCTCTCGAATGAGTTAAGGCACTGCGACAGGAGATAGAACGACCGCTGGGTGGTTAAAGGGACTGCATGGCTCCTCTACTGTATAAGACAATAAGGAGATACGGCCCAAGAAGGCAAAAAACGGTAAGTCTATTTTTGTGAAAAGCGTTATTTTCATTGCGTCACAGTCAAAATCTCGCTTTTCACAGAGAAAAATGGACTTAGTGTCTTTTCTCATGGAACAAGGCAGAGATAAATGACCCTGGATTGTTGAAGGGTGGTGCCAGAACTGCGTGATCTGAGTGACAATTTTTCGCTCTTTTTTTTTTTTTTTTACAAAAATGGACTTGCTGTCTTCCGCCTTCGCAGGGCTAAAAAGGTGCTAGACTAGCGGTTTCTTTAATTGACGTAAGAAACATTGTTTTTTAGCCACCGGCAGTGGAAAGGTTAACAGCGTCCACTTAAGAGGAACTTCACTGATCGTTCACCCGTGTAAGCAAAATCCCTTGGGCAGATGTCGGCCGCAGTGGGGCCGCGCACTGTTGTGCGCGGGCCCACTGCGGCCGACGCGGCCCGAGAACCTTTGCTGGCTGGGGCAGTACGGTCCACGACCCGCGATACGGACAGATACAGGGGCATTTTGACATACACTAACCCGGTCATACAGTTTACTCTCAAACAGACAGCAGCCTTAAAGTAGGACGGGGACAGATAGTGAAGTGAGGAAGATAGTGCATGCATTTAAACAACGCGTAATCTTCATAATCGTGTGTCCACACAATGCAAGGTACGCAATGTGCGCAACGCAACGCAACACAAAGCAACGCAACACAACACATCAAAGCACGACACAAAGCAGCGCAACGCAACGCAAAGCAACACAACACAGCACAGCACAGCACAGCACAGCACAGCACAACACAACACAACGCAACGCAACACAACACAAAATAACACAACGCAACGCAACGCACCACAACACAACAAACTACGACACGACACGACACAATCGCATACAATGATGCGTAATGTATTTACGATAACAACTCAATTGTCTCAAGGCAAAATGTGAACTAGAATTATGGTCTATGATTTGAGTCGGTTTTGAGCAGAAGTTACACACACACACACACACACACACACACACACACACACACACACACACACACACACACACACACACACGCACACACACACACACACACACACACACAGAGCATCACAAATATTTTTTCGACTGAACAAACTTCTAGATTTTGCTACAAGTGTTGAACACACAACACCTTAACTTAATCATCCCCGACACACCACAGCAAAACATGGATCGAGCATGACAGTTCAAGGGTGGTGCCAGAATAGCTTGGCGCCCATAGGCGCCAAGCTATTCTGGCACCACCCTTGAACTATCTTGCTCGATCTCTCTCTAGTATTGTAATACAGTTCCCCAAAGGTCAACTTCAAAATTTGGGAATTTCGGTCCTGGGGCAGAATAATTATGTTAACCCTACTCTTCAAGGCCTTGCTAAAGTGCCCCCAAAACAAAGCCTTGCTAAAGTGCCCCAAAACATAGCCTTGCTAAAGTGCCCCAAAACATAGCCTTGCTAAAGTGCCCCAAAACATAGCTTTCAGGCCGATTTGATGGGATAATCTTACTAATAACAGATGTCCACACAAACATAATGACAGGTTACGCAGAAAACGTGCACAACGCAGAACTTTAGCAAGAGATCGTCGGCCTGGTGTCGGACTTGGCTGCCCCGTGCCATGTACTCTGAAAAGCAATGATTCCAAAAATGTCACATTTCTTTTGTTCCTCAATATTATGTGTAGAAAACGTGTACAGTACTGTAAGCAAACGGTCTTCGGTCTAATGTCGGACTTGGCTGGCATGGCATGGCTTGGCTTGTGCACAACACGACCGTGCGAGGGACAGCCAAGTCTGACATCGGTTCGAATAACTTTTTGCTGACAAGGAACGGGCCCCAAGTATCTGGGTGTGCACTGTAGGTAAACGTGAGATACTTTCTGAACGCTCGACCACCTGCAAGAAGCGGTTATGTACTGTTGTGGGATTGCCCACACCACAGGCGATATCTAACACACCCTCTCCCCCCTCCCCCCTACCAACCCCCACCATTCATCTTTCTTTCTTTCTTTTTTCCCCTTTAAGTTGTTTCCTTTCTTTCTTCATATCGTTCTTGCTCAGGGACGGATCTGGGGGGGTCCAGGGATTCCGGACCCCCCCCCCCCCCCAATTTTTTTAAAATGCTATAAAAAAAAATCCCTTTTTGGGGTGTTTGGAACCCCCTCCCCCCGCCCCACTCCGCCGTTGTTTGATATGTTGGGGAATGGTGCGAGTATTAACACGCATGCGCCATCTTCTCTCCCCCTCCCCCCCCCCACCCCCAACCACCACCACCCACCACCCACCCACCCCCCCCCCCACCCCCACCCCCCACCCCCCCCCCCCCACCTTTCCCGCTTTTCGATTTTTCGGCCCCTGGAAGCAAGGTCTAGCGTCGGGGAGGCCTCTTGTATCAGGTTGAGGGTACCTAACAAAAAGTTGAACCGCCCACTCCCCCCCACCCCCCTTCGAGATAACTGATCCGCCCCTGCCTTGGGCTGTCGGCAGCGGTTTTTGTCGTGATGATTCCTACAGGAATCATCGCGACAAAAACCGCTGCTGACACACAAAGGATTATAAGTAAGCCCATACACGTTATCAAGGTCCCAGCGTTATCCGAGCAGCCAGTACGGACCTGTGATAACAAGTCTGCTCATTGCTGCCTACTCCGATTTATTTTTCCATCTTCAAGGTCACGGATTCTCAAGAGCCCTTTCACTCCCGAAGCCAAAAGCGTCACGCTGTAACCTAGCTCTGCACTGCCATTGATCGCAGATTTTGTTTTTGAAATCTTGTCAAAGAACAACATTAGCCGGCTATGGAGCGTGGACATACAGTGCTGTCAACATGAGGAATAGATGCTGAGGAGCAAAAGAAATGCGACAAAGAAATGTCGCATTTCTTTTGCTCCTCAGTATATATTCCTTGAGCTGTCACGGTCCTTTTATACGTGGTCTGTGCAAGAGAACTGCGAACATTGCAGCCTGTACTAATAGAGATGTACTTAGGGCGTTGCACAAACAGCTGGGAATCTTCGGTCGCTGAGAAATGCTGCAACGCGGCCTATCTGTCACAACCGAGGCCAAGTCGACTATAGACTAGAACCTTGTCTCAGGTCAGGGTTGCACATCACAGAGGACAAACCGATCGTGGCAGCTCATGAGTAGTCAGTGATTAGATTACTGTGATGGTGGTGGTGACGCTAATGACATCGACTAAACAACAACAGTATTTTTTCTTCTTTTTCTTCATTCCTCAAATGAATCATGGAAAGCTGTAACCCTTTGGCTTTCGGTTGCGGTTTTTGTTCTGTAGGAATCATCGCGACAAAAACCGCTGCCGAAACACAAAGGGTTAAGAACGATGTGCTCCACAGCAGGCTTTAATTTCTAAAATTCGCCGATATGAATTCTCAGTGTTGTATTGCCTCAGCTAAGACGTGTATGCCCTTCTTTTTACAACCCATGTGAGCGGTAACATCTAAAAGAGGTTTTCTGCTACCCCCCCCCCTCCCCTCCTCACCCCCCTCCCCCCTCCTTTTTTTCTAACGGGAGAACTCTGCTACGTACAAAGGAAAGAAGTGCACAAAAGTCTTCCATTTTACGACATTCAAAGTTTCGCAAGCGGAGCTAGCCCGTTTATGCAGAATTATTGAAAAACGTACTCAGGACATTCATACAGGAGATATTGCGAAATATTAACCTTTTATTGCCTGGAGCAAGTCGCTTTAACCCCTTCACTGCCGAGGAAAAGTGAACACGATTCAACTGCAAGAGACATAGATCCTCATGAGCCCCCGCGGGGGCTCATGAGGATCTATGCCTCTTGCTGCGCCCAATATGTATCCATGTTTCTTGGGCCATGTGGGCTTTTGGCCGTTGAATGACCAAGATGTCAGAAAAAGAAATGTACGTGTACGCACAGTGGCAGGGAAGGGGTTAATCATGTAAACAGGGTACCGACTCGCTACCCGTACGCTTTGATCTATCGCGGTCGAGTTATGTTCCCAAAGCGAAAGGGTTACTGTGCTGCAGGTGTGTGTGCATGGAACAGATCAAATGTCCCATGCGTGTGTAGACAAAGCATTTCAAACGAAATCCAAAGTTTGTGTTGCGTGATCTGATAGAAAAGATAGGGCACCACAGTTATCGAGCTTCTAAACTGACATGTTTGATTATTTCTTGAAGTGGTTGTTGTAGACTTTGTAAACTTTTTTTTGTTTGTTTTTTGTTGTTTTGTCAATCTGGTTTGTTCCATTCAGCTCGCAAGGCTTAGATCTAGAGATGTGTGCAGGTCTGTGATTAAAAATCACAGACCTGCACACAATTTCCTAAAAAAAAACATATAATTGTAGTGCAGCTCAATGCACAACCCAGCATGTCTCTCTGCCCGAGAACGGAGTGTCCACAGAAAAGTGTACTCAGCCTCGCAGACCAAGCGCATACTAAGGTACTACGGTCCTAGAACCCCTTCCCTCCTAAGAAAAAAAAATGACTGAGGCCTCCTATAACAGGCAAAATAATATTCATGAGCTTGCTAGAAATACTTTCCTCCCCCAAATTCCTTGCGCGCCAAGAAGACTCGATCTTGATGATACTTGGGTTTTCAAAACGGAAACGTGAAATATGCTCACACTGCAACATTATCGCTCCCCTTGTGTGTCGTAGTAATGAAATACTTCTTAATGTGAGTAAACGCTCGAAAATTATATCATAAACACACACACGAACGGAGAAAAGACGCCAGGAAACGTGCGAGTCGCTGGACTGACAAGTGAAATTGACGAGATGTCAGCTGGCGATATCGACAACCTAAGCCTGACAAGATAACTAAATAAACAAACCTGTTGGCATTTTCCGCAATTATGCGTGATCTAGTTACACCGCGAGTGACGCGCACGCCGTTATACAATGCACTGATGTCTTCATAGTCAGACGCCTACGCGCTAACTCGACAGCGATATGCAGTCGTCTGCCGGCATTCGTGTGTTTTGTCTGAACACCGCAATCAACCGCAAACTGAATGATGCGAGGCATAGTTTTGTTTTGGACTGGGTACATAAATTATATTGAGCAACAGTTTTGTTTTATATAGTGCCAATAAACAGACAGATGTGATTACTTGATTCGAATCAAAATGTCCTCGTCGTACGATTCGGACATTTTGATTCGGGTCTCACACTACATCAAGCAAAACGTTGCTCAATATAATA
The DNA here is from genome assembly GCA_036245525.1 of Semisulcospira habei. Taxonomy (NCBI): domain Eukaryota; kingdom Metazoa; phylum Mollusca; class Gastropoda; family Semisulcospiridae; genus Semisulcospira; species Semisulcospira habei. The sequence goes on from BTPG01000001.1 coordinate 248,556,029, forward strand.
TCGCGGTATCTGGTATATATGATGCGAGCAGGTCTATGGCTTTGCCCGGTGATGTGCAAAAGGCCCTCGTGCCGACTTCAGCCTTAGCTGGCCCGCGCACTGCCGTGCGCGGGCCAGCTAAGGATGACGTCGGCCCGGGGACCTTTTGCTTACCGTCTGTTTTTGTTTCTTCAGACGTCTACGTCAGGATAACACTACAATAACACTACCGCAAATAGCGCGGTCTGACCTGATGGCGGCTCCCGGTTGCCGCGATATACTGAAGCTGAATTTTTTTTTAATTTATTTATTTTTTATCAATGTTCTTAGTGTGTCCAATAATAACGTTTGACCGGAAGACTAAATCAACTTACCAAGTTTGAATTGTCTTGAAATGAAAATAAGTTCCCACGATAATTCAGTCAATTGCCTTGTACTGACTTAGGCCTTTCTAAGGGTTTTTTCTTTCTTTCTTTCTCGTGAATTTCTTTGAGAACTCATTCGGGATATTGGTGACGTTACGTTAACCCCGATTGACTGCCAACAACGAACAAGAGCGAAGACACGGCGGATAACCAGTGTGCACCATAAGCAAAGATCTTTATATCTTTGGTGTGTGTGAGCATTTCTCGTTGGTGTGTTTACTCTGCTAAGTTTATTTTCCTTGTATATCTCGTCGCGTTAGTGTGTATGTTAGGGCATATATAGGCCTATGTGCTGTAGGACGCAAGGTGTATGTATGTTAGTATGTCATTTGTACGGCGCCTAGAGCTTTTCTATATCGAAAGTATAGGCGCCTTAAAAATATACATTATTGTTATTATTATTATTATTATTATTATTATTATTATTATTATTATTATTATTATTATTATTATTATTGAAGACAACGCACCGAACATCTCCAAGAGGCATATATCCTCATGAGCCTTCTCCGGGCTCATGAGGATCTATGCCGGCCTCTTGGAGATGTTCGGAGTGTTGTCAATGATTACGGTTTGAATCCGGTTATCCGCCCATGACTTCGCTCTCGTTCGTACGTTGTTGGGAGTCGATCGGCGTAAACGCGACCTCGCTATTAGTAGCACTGAGCACGGCTGGACACCCGTTACTGCAGGTGGGACAAAAGTGTTTAAGGTGACAGGGATGCTTCAGGTGAACCCCTTGACCCTGTTGATAGTGCTAATATTGTCGCCTACTGTGCCTTATCTCTCGCAAGTCCAGCGTTAACATTTCCGACCACGGTCAGCAAAAGGTCCCTCAGGGCCGACGGTCGGCCGCAGTGGTACCGTACGCGCACGGCCGTGCGCGGGCCCACTGCGGCCGATGTCTGCCCGAGGACCTTTCGCTGACTGGGACAAGTCAAGATGTCTTGCGTGATTAGCTCGGCGTCCTCGAGCTGAAGGCGTCGCGATAATCAGTCGTGTTGTATCAGACACTACCGTTGTACTGCCACAGACTCACTGAGTCGACGCATTTCGAGCGACTTGTTTGCAAGTAGTACATTGAAAGCCATAAAATGACGTGTGTGTTACACACAGAGCGCGGGACGTGATGGTGACACGGCAGGCAGTTGACCCTGAACGTGCAAGGGCGTGGTCGTGACCTCTTTAAAAACCGCGACGGATGAGAGTCCGGAATAGCTCAGGGGGTTAAGCGTCGGAGCAGGAGAGCGAAGGGAATCGCCGGGTCATGGGTTCGAATCCCCGTCCCGCCCCGGCTGCTGGACTCGTAATCCAGGAGGGAAAGACGGGCTTGTTCAATAGCACGTCCGTTGAAAGGTCCTGGTTGGAGTGCGCCTGAGTTGATCAGTGTTCAGGATTTCCCTGTCCCCCATAACCCGCCCGTTAGGGCCGTCCATTATCACTTCGGTGCCGTGGACGTTAAACCCGAACTAACCAACCAACCAACCGAGCGTTTCCTTTGAACCCCTTAGGTCAGTGATTTAGACAGCGAAGAGTTCAAAGCCGAACCGGCAACTAAGGCGATCTCCCGGCGTTCCTTGGGTTAGTCCATTCAGCCCTGACGCACTACAGCAGGAGATGGGTCGACCATGATAATTCAAGGGTAGTGCCAGATTAGCTTGGCGCCTGTCGGCGCCAAGCTAATCTGGCACCACCCTTGAATTATCATGGTCGATCCTGTCGGCGCCAAGATAATCTGGCACTACCTTGAATTATCATGGTCGATCCATCTCCTGCAACAGGTGCATAGTCGTTAGATGACGCCTCCAAATTTAGGAAATACGTGCGTCGGGCTGAATGAGTTAGAAAAATGTAAGCCAATGACAATGAGCAAAGTGCAGTCAAGTGTAATAGGGTCTCCGTTGCAAAAGCCTGACGCTCGTGTCAGAACATTTAGGAGTAAAGTACAGTCCACTTTGCTTATTACGTAAGTCGGACATAACGTAAGTCGGATATAAAAACACTTTTTTTTCAGATAGCCCCCCCCCCCCCCCCCCACGGGACTCTTTCTGCGTAGATTACTTCGCTTATAACACACTTCGGATATAACTAAGATAAAACTTGGGTAGACTACCGATTTGTTACATCTGAATTGCACTGTATAGGATAGTTTTGCATTTTACGGATATAGTGAATTGTAAATCAGTATCTGCGTCCATCGCTGTGTATTAGTAGAAAGTGATGGACTGCATGATGGTTCAAGGGTAGTGCCAGATTAGCTTGACGCCTGATCTGGGTAGACTACCGATTTGTTATATCTGAATTGCACTGTATAGGATAGTTTTGCATTTTACGGATATAGTGAATTGTAAATCAGTATCTGCGTCCATCGCTGTGTATTAGTAGAAAGTGATGGACTGCATGATGGTTCAAGGGTAGTGCCAGATTAGCTTGACGCCTGACAAGGCGCCAAGCTAATCTGGCACTACCCTTCAACCGCCATGGTCATCCGTCTCCAACAGCAGTTAAACATTTGGAAACAGTCTTAGACGCTGTCAAAAGCTGCAAAAGTTACTATTGTGTGTGACTGTGTTAACTCATTCAAGACAAACTGCACCCGGATACTCGGCTTCGGCCGCGTATCCGGATGCAGTTCGTCTCGAGTGAGTTAACACAGTCACCAAACGTATACACGAATCTTTAAAGGCCCACTACCGCCGTAACGGTTCAAATATACACTTCTGTAACAAATGGTTACGAAACGCTGCACACAGGTCTAGTTATGGTTCATTTAGAGACAGGACAGTTCAGCACAGGTCGTCTGTATATCAAGTAATCTGACAATGACTCCGTTCCGTTCTAAAAAAATACAACGATTTCAGTACGAAAAACAGCTAAAAATAGATTGACACGTTTACGGCAGCGCAGAATAAATAAGTGCGATTACGCGTGTGCTTTTGCTGCGTGACCAAACTGCTGTTAAAGTTCATTAGGTGTGTGGACAAGGCATAACAAACACAGCTGGTGCTGAAATGTGTCTTCAGATTTATCCGTAATGGTACTTTAATCCGACAGATTGTATTTCTGGTTCTATATTGGTGGACCTGCCCAAAGCCGAAAGAGTCTTTACCTCAGAACCTGCGTTGAGCGACCACTCTTATGAGATATTGCCTGTCATGAAAGACCATCATTTAGGTGACTGTAGCTGTGACTGTGACTGTAGCCACCTAAATGATGGTCTTTAATGGCAGGTGACATTTTTGCCCTTCAAGACCTCTCTTGACAGAGCACCTGTCATTTACGGCCAATTTTTCACGAGGTTGTTCAAAACAGATTCAACTGTACCTGAAGTGAAAAGGTAAAGATCTTGACAGGTATACAGGTACCGTAAATCCTGCAGATTTACCACTGTACTAGCCTGACCCCTAATGAAGATATCAGTGTCGTGCGAACGTCACACTATTGACTCTGAAGACTGAGTGCCGGAAGTGTATGGACTGAACACAGTGGCTCGATCTGCACAGGCAAATCAAGACTACAGAGAGAAAATTGGAGAGCGATCGAGCACAGCTGACTGACTGAATGAACTTTATGTTTTAGTCAAGGGTATCAAAAGGACAAGAACAGCATATAGCAGGCAAGACAGAGACTACAGAGAGAAAATTGGAGAGCGATCGAGCACAGCTGACTGACTGAATGAACTTTATGTTTTAGTCAAGGGTATGAAAAGGACAAGAACAGCATATAGCAGGCAAGACAGAGACTACAGAGAGAAAATTGGAGAGCGATCGAGCACAGCTGACTGACCGACTGAACTTTATATTTTAGTGAAGGGTATGAAAAGGACAAGAACAGCTTATAGCATGCCTGCTTCATCCCAGCGCGCAAAAGCCATCCGGGCCGATGTCGGCCGCCGTTGGCCCGCGCACGGTCGTGCGCGGGCCAAAGGCGGCCGACGTCGGCCCCACGGCCTTTTGCGCATTGGGATTAACCTTCATTAGTCGGGCTTATGATTTAGTCAGTTGAATCTTGCATATATTTGACCCATCATGTGGGATACCATTGTACTGAACCTTCTCCCCAAGTCTCCCCAGCCCACCCCGCCTCCCACAACCAGGCCCACCCCAACCCACCTCCCCCCCCCGAACCCACCGATTCCCACACCAGCACACCGCTCCCTCCCCCCCCCCCCCCCACGCCCCCCCCCCCACCCCCCAAAAAAGGCACCAAAAAACTGTAACCTATGTGTAATGATGATGTCACAAAATAAACTGTTTCGTCTAATTGTATAAGTGTGTAATGTGTTCTATCATATAAACTATATAAGTTACGAATGTCTAAAACAATATGAAGGATATTCGTACGAGCCGGCAGAGGATGAAAACATTAGTTTTAGTCTGATTTCCAAATGACCGACACGCACATAATAGTTGGGTTCATCTCTGATTTTGTCTGACTTATAAATGAGCAAGACAATGATTTGAAACGGAATTCACGCAAGGTTTCGCCTGACTAAAGTCGTGTCTTCAGTTGTTATATTAGCACTGTTGGTCATTCCTTGTTCTGTGTCGTCCGTTGTCTTTGAGAGAGAGAGAGAGAGAGAGAGAGAGAGAGAGAGAGAGAGAGAGAGAGAGAGAGTTAACCCATTCACTGCCGAGAAAAAAATGGACACCACACTACTGCAAGAGGTTAAGAGCCTCATGCGGGGGCTCATGAGGATCTAGGCCTCTTGCTGAAACCTCTTTGGGCCCATGCTCTTGGGACAGTTTGTGGCTTTTGGTCGTTCAGCGAACACAGGTTTCAGAATCAATACGGGCGTCCTTTGGCAGGGAAGCGGGTAAACGCGTGTTTGACTCAACCTACGGGAGCAAACTCGTTAGTCACTCCTGACACACGCTGCTCAACCGGAAAGATATGCGAGATGAAAACAGGAAAGCTGGAAGGCTAATGCCTGATCAGCTCTGCGCCTCTTCAACCGCACGAGACACTACCCTCGAGCTGCCCTGTCGACTGATCCACAAAAGTTGGCGCTGGGTGTGAAAGCGGTAGATCCTGTCTAATACCTTACTTCGCCCTTTGGTATCTCTACTGCCCGTGTGAATGTCGACGTGAATAGGCCAACATTTGCATAACTTGAGTACACTCACTTCCACGAACAACTTATCACCATCTGCAAGAGCCATAGATTGTCATGAGCCCCCGCGACTGCGGGGGCTCATGAGATTCTATGGCTCTTGCTTGATTCTTTGCGTTCGGGTTCCTTACACATGCTGACACAAGCAATTGACAGTCAGTAGAATCAGACACAATTGACATTCAATACAAAGAGATGTAACGTCTAGTACAATTGAGTAAACGACCGATGAAGTCTGCTACATATTTTTTCTCGCGCAAATAAGCAGATTACCGCAACTTTCACGAAGTTGAATAGCTCGACGGGCCGTACAGTCAGCACAATTCTCCAATCAATGTGTCATTTCTACTTAGGTCTGTAGTCAGCTCGGACCTCACTGTCTTATAGTACATATCTGTAATGTCCAAACGACACACTAACACACATAGTTGCGTCTGAATGAGGTAAGCAGTCAACTAGTCAAGCAGTCAACGGACGGTTGAGCTAATTAATCTTCTAATGCTTGCTGCCACGGGTACTGTTAACAGTACCGCCGGTTGCTTGCACAAGGGGTTTAACTCTTTAGCTGTCGGTAGCGCTTTTGATCGAGGTGATTCCTGACGGAATCACCTCGATGGACAGCGCTATCGACAGCCAAAGGTTACTGTCGGTAGCTTTTTTTTTTTTTTTTTTTTTTTTGTCTAGGTGATTTCTGAACCATCTCGATAAACAAAAGTAAAGACATCCGAAGGGTTTCTGTAGGCAGTGTTTTTTTGTTGTTGTTTTTTTTTTTTTTTTTTTGGTTTTTTTTTTTTTTTTGTCGAGGTGATTTCTGAATCATCTGGATAAAAAGCGCTACCAACAGTCACAGGGTTAAAGCAGAATCCAGAATGCAAAGTAGTGTTTCCTTACCTCTGTGAGAGGAAGAGCCCGAGGTCTGAGTCGTTGCATTTGGACAGGTCAAAGGGGCTGATGGACAGGGAGGGGGACACAGGGGACAGCGGCACTTGCTGCGTGATTAACATGGTGTCGGGTTCGAATCCCACCGTTCCAAATAGCTGGGCTCTCTTTCGGTCGTGTCGTATAAAAAAACTGTTGAGTCTGATCCAAGTCACTCAAGAGTTACGTGTCCTAAAACGGAGTTCTTTTCTGTAAGAGTCCCCTTTAGAAAACGGATCTTTTCCTCGCGAAAATGGTTGATGAAAATGGTTGATGATAATGCGACGGTTAAAGTCTCCAAAACACGAAGTCCTATTCTATGTGAAGCACTTTTTCAAAACAAAGTCTTTCTTCACGAAAATGATATTTAAAGCGCTGGTCTGTCATTAAAGAATATCCTTTCACGCACTTTAAGCGCAATGGTCCAATGCAAGTCTTCTCTTTTAGAAAGACGCTTACCAGTGTTTATAAAGTCTCAGTCTTCAAAAGGTAAAGCCTACTCGTACTAAAGGGAAATTCTACAAGAAAAGTTCCAAAGAAAAGTCCGTACGCTGTTGTCTTTCGTCCTTTTCCTTCTAATTTGCAGTTTATAGTTTTTGCTTCCAGTTGTCTTTCTTTTTGATGAAGCCTTCTCACGCTGACTCAGCGGTATCCTAAATCCGCTTCCACGGTGAGGACTTCTGCGTAGATACAGCAAATCTGTACAATTAACACAAAGTATACCAAAGGTGCTCGAGCCGACATCGGCTGACGTTGGCCCCGCGCACGAATGTGCGCGGGCCCAACGGCGGCCGACGTCTGCCCGAGCACTTTTGATATTTAACATTTCTCTCGCGTAAGTCTTTTTCTCTTTGTTAGCTAGAAACGAAGTCCAGCAGTGCTGTTCTTGAAAACTGTCTCGGCCCTAACCTTAATTAAAGCTGCATTGTCTTGCAACCGCAAAATATTTCCTTTTTCTGCCAGGGTTTACGGTACAACCTTAAAAAAGGTTTAAAAGTTACTGCTTGACCTTTTTCTCAAAGGTGCCTGTCTCCTATCACTGTTTTACGCCAGGTTCTACGGTTCTACATTTTTTTAAAAAAAGTTTTAAAGTCACTTGGCAATCTGTTTCAAAACTTGACTTTCTCCTATTACTTTCTCCACTGTTTTTATGCCAGATTGTACGGTTCTGCCTTTAAAAAAAAAAGGTTTCAAGTCACTGTTGAAAAACTTGACCTTCTTCACAAAGGCGCCTTTCTTCTGGCACTGCTTTATGCCTCTCCTGGTGACAGTTTTAATTCTGACTTGTCGAGACTTCAAGTTATGGCCACCACACGCGGACTTCACGCATAGTGTTGGGCAACACTGCTGCAATTACAAAGCGCCAAAAAATGGCGATCTTCTCAACAGATACAATTTCGACTCACACAGTCGTTACTGGCACAGTGCCTGATTTTTTAACGCATTCTAGGTGTGCCGCATTAGGATACGCGGTTTATAAGCAGCTTCTGTGGATGCTCCACGTCTAGAATGAGTTAACGAGCTGAGTCCTAACGCATCACACAGCCAGATGTGGATCGACCAAGATAGTTTATCAGTGGTGTCGGAATCGTCACAGCTTTGAAACCCCACGCTGTTGTTTCACTCATCACGGACTCACTGCAACAAGACAATGGACGGACCATGATAGTTCAAGGGCGGTGCCGGAATAGCTTTGCGCCTGAGGCGCCAAGCTATTCCGGCACCACCCTTGAAGTATCATGGTCGATCGGACCCTACAGACCACATTACACCACTCTTGAACTATCGTGGGTGACCTCTTTTCTGAAGTCCACATTACACCACCTTCAACTATCATGGTCGATCTGTCTCCTGAAGACCACATCACACCACCCTTGAACTATCATGGGTGACTTCTCTTCTTGAAGCGCACCTAAAATAATGTGAATTTTACTCGGAAAAACAGACCTCGAAATGACGCACCAGCTGTCCATTCTTTTTTCCGAGCAGACAAAACCCATCATTGGGAATGTCTAAAATAATTAAAATAATTAGTGAGACTGTTGTTTACATGCAGCTGAACATAGATGGTTGGGGTCATTGAAAGTTCAGTTTCCCAGGTAAAATTCATAGAATGTTCGGCGTGCTTTCTGACCACATTACGCCATCCTTGAACCATCACTAGCGATCTCTCTTCCGAACACTACAATGGCCGACGCCACTCTTGAACTATTATGGGCGATTTGTCCCCGTGATCTGTCATGTAGTTTTCCAAAGGACAGCTCCCAGACCTAGGAAATGTCGACCTAGCGGCGCAGTGCGTTTGACTGTGGTTGAATTATGAGCGGAATGTTCGTTGGCTTGGCTGTCCGCACTGATGATACTGAAATCGACGACGGAGTGATGACGGAAAAAATTGTCACAGCTGAGAGACGTCTAAATTGCAGGCCTATCGCTTCCAGTACCCACTGCGAAAGATAGATCGATCGTGTAAGCTCAAAAGGCAGTACCGGAACAGCTTGGCGCCTGTAGGTTCCAATCTGTTCAAGCACTGCCTTGAGCTACAGGCGACATTGCCTTTGCTTGTTCAAGAGCGATTCAGTCGCTTCTGTAACTCAGTGGCTTGACTCCATAACCAGTAGGCTAATTATGCTTCCTCATTTCGTTAATCAGGCACTAACACTAAAGCATAAGAGGATCTATTTCTCGCAAGTTGGCTCAGGGTCTAAGTGAGAGACATCGCCAGTTGCTCGCGAGAGACATATAGGGTGCCGAATGAAGCGATCAGATGCCTTAGAAATTGGTCACAGATCGACGCAAAGAAAATTGGATAGGAGCGCAGACAATTTGATAGGCGGAAAAAAAAACTGGATAGGTGAATAATAAAAGTGTCTGCATCAGTAGCTTTGATCCGCAGCATCATTTTTGAAAACTGAGACGAGCTGCAATTAGGGCCGGCTGAGCCACTGAGACGCGCAAATACTACATGAGACGGGCTGTGGAGCTTGTTGCAGATGCGCACGAACTGGGTTGCGCTATGATGCTAATTTGAGACGCGCATCCACCAGACGCGCGTTTTACAGACATTAGCAGAAAACTGAGATGCGTTTGGAAAATGGAGACAAAAAGTTCTTCTTTGATGATCGCTTTACTGCTGTCGTGAAGGTTATTGATTGTGTAAACCAAGACTATGAACAAATTGTTTAGTGTCTCGTATACGTTTTGCTCGAACGTCACCCGGCAACAGGCGAGAAGCATATATATCTTCATGAGCCCCCGCATATGCGGGGGCTCATGAAGATCTATGCTTCTCGCCGTCCTCATTCACAGTTAATCCATGGTTAACCGGCCATGAGTCTGCAATTTTAACCGTTTGGCTGCCAGTACCTGTTTTCTGTAGCGGTGATTCCTACAGGAATCTTCTACGACAAAAAATCGCTAAATGACAGTCAACGTGTTTCTTTTCTAAAGTTCAACAGAAGGAGAATCCTACTGAAGTCAAAGACATGTGCGTGCATGCACAAGTGCCGCGGATGAGTCAACGTGGATCCAGTGATAACGTTATGTATTATCACTTTTTTTAGGAATAAGATTACTACAGTAAAAGTCGTTGAACACACACAAACAAAAACGTACAACACCGGCGCGGTTACAAAACAACGCAGCGGTGACACTGAAACACTGCCTACGCAACTGCAAGTTCACACGATTAGATACGTGCGTACTGGTTTGTGAGTTTGGTTCTTCCGGCTTTCAGCCGGAAGGTCCAAACTCACAAACCAGTACACAGGATTACGATAATCCGAAGAATAAAAAAAAGCATGTAATGTGATCCAACTCGTCTGTCGAAGTGCAGATGGTTTTTCCGTGAATTACCTTTTGTTCTACGCTTTGATTCACTGAGCGGACTTGGACCTACAACCTATCATAGTCAAACACACGCCGGGTAGGTAAGCACTTCGTACATCTATGCACAAACACTGCCGCTTGAGACACGTGTCTTGAACAGTACATTGATTATGAACTATGTTGTCAAACGAGCACACAGACACTGCTTTTCAACAGTCGCTTGATTACGAACTGTCCTGTCAAACAGGCATCGACACTGCTTCTCACTCAGACGACTTGCTTCAACAGTCGCTCCTATGATTAACTGCGGTGACACACGAAGAAACTTATGTCTCGGCGATGCGTCGAGAGATGAGCTGTTATACGCCGGGGCGATACGGCTTATTATACACCCGTCACGTGAGGTGGGCTATTAGACGTAAGTCCAAATCCGACTCCACTCCCGTTCGGATTCCGGACTCGCCACGTCTATTCGCTTTTTAAACGTGACAGCAAGGCTCACGCACAATCTGATTCGTCAGCTGTTCGGTGAGGTTCTGTGAGTGACTGACTGTAGAGGTACATGCAGACCAGTGGACCCCCGCTCTGCCAGCCCCGACCACCGTTACGTTCCAACCCCCCCTAGCTCTTCAAGCGTCGTCGAAGCCTACCTAGGTACAGCACTCCAGGCCCTATCGCGCAGTCAGTGTCTCTCTCACGGCGACCGAGATAGGGGCCGTTGACACTGGCTTCCTCCCTCGATTCGCTGCCACTGTTCAGCGGCAGCGAACCGAGGGAGACAACCAGTGTTGGGATGACTCAGTCTTTTAAAACACCTTGTTCTGTCCTCAAGGGGCATAGATTCTCATGAGCCCCAGCCGACTTACAGTAAGAGGCAGGTTTTCAATCGCCTCCAGCTGCTCGAAATTGCATTACACGGGCTTACTCCATCTGCGAGAAACACAGATGCTTATGAACCCAAACAAACCCAAGTCTCTCGATCATCTCGTTAATGTTTATACTAGAGGCATAGATTCGCATGAGCCCCTGCAGCTTCAGCTGCAGGGGCTCATGCGAATCTGTGCCTCTTGTTGTAATGTTCAACGGCCCCATCTGATTGGACAGACAAAATAATTTCCCATGCACTGATATAAATCGACGCTGCCACTCACGGACTCGTGAGAAACATTGAAAGTCCCTGGACGGCGCGAGAGTTAGCCCTTCAAGAAGACTCTCATTTGTGTGCGAGTCTGTGATTTCGGACCTTGCGGCTTGAAGTCGTTAGGTCCAAAATCACAGACCTGCGCATATTTAATTTTAACCTCTTACTGGCGGTGACCACCCCGTCAATACATACACCTGTGCTTCGCGTGCAGAGGTAGGTATGTGGTTTCAGCCTGCGAGTTCACTGACGAATATAACCAGATGATTTGGTGTGTGACAGTGCATCAACTTCAGAATGAGAAGAACCCATCGCACTCTGATTTTCCGATGACCTACTCGCTTTGAGGAACACAAAATTAATGTAGTTTCTCAATTATCGTGAGCTACTTGTATATATCTCTGTAGCCCTTTTAGTTCCAGGGCCTAAATAAAATACATGTACGTTTATTGAGGGCCATGTATGTATATTGCTTTTCTTAGCTTCCTCCTTGCCATCAGGTACATATTGTGACCTTCTTGTTTTCAAAAGCACAGACATAATTTTAGCCTGCGCGTTTTGAGGGTCACTCATGTAGCTTCCTGGTTATAGGATTGTGAGCTACAAATATCGGCATGTGTAGATTACTTGTTTCAATGGCACAGGTGTGATTTACATCCACAGGTGTGATTTACGTCCACTTTAAAAAAAAAAAAAAAAAAAAACTACGTTCGTGTACCCGCATTGTGTCGGATACACATTATAGTCTCTTCGTTTTGAGGGTTACATGACAGAAGTAGATTACTCGTTTAGAGGTTTACAGATTTAAATTAACTCGTTCGAGACGTGTCGTATACGGATACGCGGCTTCTTGCCGCGTATCCATATACGTCACGCCTCGAAGGAGTTAACCTACTTCTCCAAGCCACACATATTCAATAACAAGCAAAATAGCCGCCGTCGTGTAGGGCAAGGTAATCAGCCTCTGTGTCTTTTGCGTAAGATCCGGCAGCTTTCTTCACTAGACTGATACTGATGAAGCATAGATATGGAGGAACGTGAAGTGTTCAGTAGCATGGTGAAGATTCTATTCTTTTGAACTGGAGAGTTTCGGGGATGTCCCATCCTAGTCATGATCTACCCACTTTTTGAACTCGAGTGTTACCGAGTGAACGGGTTATCCGTCCACTGACGGTTTACAGTTAGCGCGGGAGGTGCCGAGCTAGTCGGCACCTCCCCGCCCTAACTGCAAACCGTCCACGGACGATTAAACAGTCAAATCGGTCACAATCGTGACTGCTAGCTCGGCACCCCATTTATTCTCCCCTCCCACCCGCTCTAACTGTAAACCGCCAATGGACGGATAACCAGTTTAAACAGTCAAAACTGTGATTGTTGTCTCAGCACCTCTTCACTCTGACCATGGACGAATGACCAGTTAACTCGGTCACAAACGCGACTGTGCCAGTTGATAGCTTTGCAGCTCTGCATGGATGGATAACCAGTTAACTGGATCACAATGTGACTGGTTGCTCCATTCTAACTGTAATTCGGGCAAAAACGGATAACCACTTAACTCCATCACAATCATGATTGGTAGCTCGGCACCTCTCCATTCTAACTGTAAACCGCTCATGGACGAATAAACAGTTGACTCGGTCAGAATCATTACTGCTAGCTCAGCACCTTCCCACTCAAACTGTAAACCGTCTATGGACGGATAGCCAGTTAAAACGGTCACAGTCGTGAATGGTAAATCGGGTTCTCTCCGTTCTAACTGTAAACCGTCCATAGAACCGTCAGTAACTCGATCACAAATATGAATGGTAAATAGGCAACTCTCCATTCTAACTGTAAACCGTGCAAGGACAGGTAACATGCAGTTACCACGTGACTGCTAGCTCGATACCGCTCTGCTCTAACTGTAAACCATCCAAGGACGGATAACCAGTTATCTCGGTCACACTCGAGTGCGACAGGCCAGTTGTATTTTATTTCTCAACGATCTCCTACGAGTGATCCGAATAAGGTCGTCGGGCTGACGTCGGCCGCCGTTGGCCCGCGCACGGCCATGCGCGGGCCAAAGGCGGCCGATATCGGCCCGACGGCCTTTTGCGTATTGGGCAGTCTCCACCACAGATCCCCTGGAAGGGTCTGCGCATCAGAACTTCACGTGGCCGTGTTGATGTTGGAAGAAAGTTAGACAGCGTGAGAAAGTCAGACATTTTCTAGTGCTATGTTAGTACGTAGCAGAAAATGTTTGGAATTCTCATCGGCGAGTGATTTCATGGACATTTCATCAAGTCCAAAATGTGCCCCATTACAAACTATTTTGACTTGCACATGATACGGTTTATGATGTTATTGCATAATGAGTTTGAAGCTCAGTTTAAGCCATTAACAAGTATTGTTTCGGCAAAGTGTCGAGAGATGAGCTGTTATACACGGGGGCGACACGGCTTGTTATACACCCGTCACGTGGGGTGGGCTATTAGACTGGTTAATCAAAAACGAGCAATAGGCACACTTGCGTTTGTTGGAGGGGGGGGGGGAGCGGGGGGGGGGAGGGGGAGGGGGAAGAGAGAATCTGGAGCCAGTTGCACGAACGAGCTTAGTGGCTCATCTTGCTTAGTGGCTGGCGCAGGACTAAGCTTGCTCATGCAACTGACCCCTGGTCTCTTCTGCTGGGATCAGTTGCATGGTTGAGCTTGAATCCTGTGCAAGACACTAAGCAAGGTGCTCCGCGACAGCGGAGCACCTTGCTTAGTGACTTGCGCAGGATTCAAGCTCACGCACTTGAGGCCGGGGCTACAGCGCTTACAGGTATCCAGCCACCCGCTTGCACCCAGTCGTCATGTCTTGCCCCATAGCTGTACCCCCACCGATGTAAAGATCGTGGGAAGGCAAAACAGGAGTCGTATTTAGTCACAGGTTGAACTCCCAATACTCTGCCAGAGGAAGAGAGAGATAAAATGATCCACTAAAACCGTTAGTAATCAGTCACAATGCTTAACCCCTTCCCTGCCAACGGACGTACACTTTGTTTCTGAAATCCGTGTTCGCTGATCCACCAAAAGCCATAACTGTCTAAAGAACATGGAAACAAAGTGAGCTCAGCAAGAGGAATAGATCCTCATGAGCCCCCGCTGTCGCGGGGTCTCATGAGGATCTATGCCTCTTGCAGTTGGACCGCGTTCACTTTTTTTCTCGCAGTGAAGGGGTTAATATCAGTTGACTAAGTTGATGAGATGTGTACACCATTATGAAATTCTCTGAGTCCCATGACAATCAACATCTATGTTTATTTTCAGGTAACTGGGGGGAAAAAAAAACCTGCATAATTATATGCCACGGTGCGCAGGTCTGTGATTCTAAGCCTTACGGTTCTCGTAAGACGTAAACACATAGACCAATGTTCAATCTCAAATCACACTGAATTAGCCCGTTCAGTGCCGTGGAAATCTGAACACCACCCGACTGCTAGAGATTTAGATCCTCATGAGCTCTCGCAGTTGCGGGGGACCACGAGGCTCTATGCCTCTTGCTGACACCACTTTCAACCCATGTCCCTGACGCACTAGGTTTTTTGGGGTCTTGAATATAGTTACGAAGATTGCACACATCTGCGTCAGCTGTCGCAGAACGGTGAGACAGTGAGTCTAGTGCCAGTTTTAAACACAGTCTTAAAACCCATCTTTTCCCATCTTGATTATCAGTGTTCATGTATTTAGTAATTTTCTGTTCTTTTGTGTAATTGTACATGACTGTGGTTTTGGTTTTGTCACCTTTTGTGTCATATTTTTCTTGTTCATATGTACGGCGCCTAGAGCATCTTACCATGTATAGTATTATTAGTAGTAGTAGTACTATTATTATTATTATTATTTAATGTCAAATGATACTACGTATATCAATCTGAAGCGCACAGACGTACATTCAAAGAGCTTCTAAATTCACTGTAAGTATTTAATTAGACAGTCTAAACCAGCCGTCTCAACACTCCATAGTCACAGACCCCATCAGATATGAAGTTAACCCTTTTAGCCCCGGGACCCTGCAGCTGGAGATGGACTGATCATGATAATTCAAGGGTAGTGCCAGATGAGCTTGGCGCCTGAAGGCGCCAAGCTCACTGGCACTACCCTTGAATTATCATGATCAATCCATCTCCCGCAACTGGCACATAGTCGCTAGGCAACACCTCCAAAATTTGAGAACTGGGACCTTGGGGCTAAAAGGGTTAACTGAAGCGATGTCATCGTTATGCCAGATGTAGATCTGTGAATCACGCGCCCTGCTTTTCAGACAATGACTGAAAAACAGTCGGAGCCACCCCGGACATTAGACCACAAACACCGTCTCACCCTCAAGACGTAACAGTCACTGATGAAAATTGCGGAAACAGACTTATCTTTCTGCCGAATGTAGATCTATGTGAACCAACGCCGCCCTGAAAAGTCACAGATGAAGATAGATGAACTTAGCATTATCTGTCTGCCTACTGTAGTGCTCACCATTTGAATCAACACCGGCCTGTGAAACTGAGTCGCAGAGAAATATCGCTGAAATTAACAGTATCTTTCTGATGAATATAGATCTGTGAACCAAACACGCGTCCTGCTTTTCATCCAACGACTGAAAGAGTGTCTGTACCCCGGACATAAGACCACTCAACCGTCTCTCATTGAGCGAGCACGCCCTATACCCCCCCCCCACCCACCCACCACCCACCCCCATACACACACTCACACACATACACACACACCCCACCCCCTCTCTGCCGTGTCCTCGTGAGCAAAAGGTCCTCGGGCCGACCTCGCCTGTACTTGGCCTGCGCACGGCCGTGCGAGGGCAAACTTGCAGCCGACACCGGCCCGAAGACTGTGACCTTTTTGCCCGGGCTCACTGAGACTGAATGTCAAGGTGCCCTTATATATTGAACACACAAAAGAATAAAAACTGATTCTGTGACTGGTATACTGAGTGGTTGTGTACCCCATCTGCGAAACTTGTACATCTTCGAAAGAGGCATAGAGCTACATAAGTCCTGCAGTGGTTCCTAAAGATGTATGTCTCTTGAGATTCGGTCTTTCGATCTGCAGTCGTTTCAAAAAGGGGGTTGAGAGATTCAAGATTCAAAGATGGTCATGAGAATATGACCCCGGACGTGCATGCTGTGTCATTCGTTCACTCATCATGTCTATGTACTCAAAGCGCACGACTACAAATGTACTGCATCTTGACAAGAGCAAGTACGAATGCACTTAAAGCCAGTTCAAAAGTTCGGGCGTCTTCGTTTCAACTCGTGATTAACCCAATATCTGCAGGGGCAAGACTAACTTTGCGCTACCGAATCTACAAGAGACACAGATTCTCATGAGCCCCCGCGACTGCGGGGGCTCATGAGGATCTATGTCTCTTGCTCAGACCACTAAGTTTTATCGGTTGTGGATTTTAGTTGTTAAATTGAACACAGATTTCAGAGACAAAATATGCTTCCAGTGGCAAGGAAGGGGTTAATGGACAGTGTTCGGAAAGGCGAGGTCAACTTGAAATTGCGCGCGTTTCAACGACAAACGGTGGGTGAAAGGCCCGGACAAATATGCGATGACTGACACGTTAGTGTGTCCAGACATTTAAAGTACAATTACGCATAAACCTGAAGACACATCTCAGCACCATTAGTGTTTGTTATGCATTGTCCACACGCCTAATGAACTTTAACAGCAGTTTCGACACGCAGCAAAAGCACACGCGTAATCGCACTTATTTATTCTGCGCTGCTGTTAGCGCGTCAGTCTAGTGTTAGCTGTTTTCTCGCACTGAAAGCGTTGTATAGGGCTCAGGAAGTTAGTCCCCGCGTTGCCTAGGAGCGTCAGCGCGTCAGCCGCCATCTTAAGAGGATACGATAAACTTCAGATAGTAGCCGAGTAGCGTTTCAACACGTTTTTCTTCATGTTTCTTCCTCTTTGGAAACAAACAAAAACAGATTCTGGTTAGCGGTTTTGTACGGCGATGGCAAGACTTGCTGTTATTGCCTCAGTATAGCACGTCAAGACTTTCCTGACATTGTCCTGACAGCGATTTCCTTATGAGCGCCCGAGTCGCGTATCCTCTCAAGATGGCCGCCACGACTAGCGTGATAACGTCAGCTTCCCGAGCCCTATTTTTAGAGAGGATTGGAGTCAATATCAGGTTACTTGCTACAAAGGCGACGTGTGCTGAACTGAATTGTCCTGTGTCTAACTGAAACATAGCCAGACCTTTGTGTAGCGTTTCGCAACCATCTGTTATAGAAGTGTATCTTTGAACAGTTACGGCGGTAGTGGGCCTTTAATCCACGGTTTGCGTCAGAAGACGCACAAAGTTTCGGACTCTCCGAAAACCGATAGAGGCATAGTAAGTTTGAGTTACGATTGGAGAACATATCATGCGTACGCACTTTCTGGTGCATACTATGTAAAGAACGCATCTCACATCTCTCTCCACGTCCGGACACAGGTCAAAGACACACGCACCAACCTTCAACATTGAAAACCATGCGGTGTACCTGTGTGATTTCCGAGGGTACGAAATACCCACATTTGGGAGTTATCCTCTAAGCACTGCATTACAATTCAGGAGACAAATCGATCATGGTAGTTCAAGGGTGGTGGCAGAAAGCTTGGCGCCTATAGTAGGCGCCAAGCTATTCTGCCATCACCCTTGAACGATAATGGTCAAGCCATATCTTGCTGTGGCGTGTCGCGGGCAGAATGAGTTTAAAAGAAGGAGCAGGGGGGGGGGGGGAAGGGGGGGGGGGGGAATACAGAATAAGACCACTCGATAAAATCGTGTATATGACTGAGTTTCGTCTGAGTGAACAACGAGCCAGTGGCAGGAGATGGGTCGACCACGATAGTTGGAAGGTAGTGCAAGATTAGCTCGGCACCTACCCAGGCGCCAATGTAAGCTAATATGTCACTACCCTTGAACTAATATCATTGTAATCCTGTTCTCCTTCATGCGGCTTTCTTTGTCAGAGACGAAAAACGGAACAAGTCATCTTCTCACTACTCAGTGCTGTCAGTCCTGAAACAGGCGAGTATACTTGAGTGAGAAAAAAAAATCAGAATTTAACTACTGAATACCATTGCTCAAAAGGTCATCGGGCCGACGTCGGCCGACGTTGGCCCGCGCACAGTTGTGCGCGGGCCTACGGCGGCCGTCGCCGGCCCGGTGTCCTTAGCGTACTGGGTTGCCATCGCTTTTATGCCTGGATAACGAGGTCCATGAGTGTAATTCTATCTCCAAAACAAGGCGTGGATTTATTTTGGGTCACTTTGCAACTTTTGGGCCAATGAGCCAAGCAAGAGAAAAAATTGGCCATTCATGTGCTCCATTCATGTAGCCATTGATGCGGGAAACAGTCTGTCTTTACCGTGAGTGTAATTGCATCTCCAAGAGAACAAAGGGTGGATTTATTTTGGGTCAGTTTTGGGACACTTTGCAAGTCTGGGCCACTGACCCACAAGCAAAGAGAGAATGTGGACCACTCCTGTGCTCCATTTTGCATAGTGCGCGTACTGCAAACGGGCCCGATGGTTTGACCCGCCAGACTGCATCAGGAAATGACCCAACTGAATGAACACACATTAAGTGACAAGCCCTCGGCCAAAGTCAGTGTTAGCAAGCCGAGGCCTACTGCGGCCCCGAAGTCCTTTCGCCAACTCCGACCCAGATATGGGTTCTCGTGCTGCCTGACTTACACACTAACACCGTGCGTACGACTTGTTACAGACGAATAGCTAACCCCTTTAATTCCAAAAAGAACGCAGTGTTTCTGAATTTTTTGTTAATTCGAAGCCAGAGGCCCAGTCTTCCAAGGAACATGGATTCAAAGTGGTGTCAGCAAAAGGCATAGATCCTCATGAGCCCCCGCGACTGCGGGGGCTCATGAGGATCTATGCCTTTTGGTCTTTGGTGACGTTTGCTATGTCCCGGCAGTTCAGGGGTGAAGTGAAGGTGAAGACAAGTGTTATCGGCTTGTGGTGGTTTGTGCGGCTAAGCTTTCAAGGCTGCACTTATGATCTTTGACCAGTCAGTCTACACATGAACATTTACTGTTACATGAACGACACATGAACATTTACTGTTACATGAACGACACATGAACATTTACTGTTAGTGACACGCGCACACACACACGCATACACACGCACAAACACACACACACACACGGCAATTACACACATACACACACACTTACACACACGCACACACACGCACGCATGCGCACGCACACATACACACACACACATACAAACACACGCGCACACAACGCACATACACACACACACGCACGCACACATACGCACACACAGGCACACACACATACAAACATACGCGCACACAACGCACATACACACACACGCAAGCACACATACGCACACACACGCACACACACACACACGCATGCGCGCACACGGGAGTTTTAATAGGCTTTAGCGCATCCTCTCTTCGTAGTTTAAAAACCAGAGCAAAAGGCGAAGCGTGTGAAATGCAGAGAATAACCAAACGAAAAAAGGAAAACGCTTAGGAAAAACAGTTACAACACAATCTGTGAATATTTTTTCCAGACGGACAAAAAAACAGGTATACACTTCGCTACTGATGGCACGTGTGTGACACGGTAACTTCTTTTGGTGTTTGCTCTCGGCAGAGTTTAAGGCAGACAGATAACGAAAGGCAGGTAGACACTGCTATTTTGTCAGTCATACAATGGGTGGTTTGCCTGTATTCTTATTGATAAATGTTTACACCTGATCCGCTGGGCTATATTCTAACGTTTCGTTCAAGCACTACCTACACGCTACGGGAGATGTAGCAAGCACACAGATAGCAACCCAATAGGCGCAAGATCATCGGGCCGACGGCGGTCTGATTGAGAAGGGTCCTCCCGCAATAAAAGAGGTTTCTTTGGCATACTAAACATGATATCTCAGGGGTAGTGCCTTATTAGATGCACGTCAATTAATGGTCTTACAATTCTTAACCTTGTCATGCAAGCAGTAAACACACGCTTAAAGGGATGAATCAAACCATGACAGCACAAGGGGAGTTTTGGGACTAGCTTGGCGCGTATTAGCCTATTGTCGCCAAGCTAGTCAGGAACTACTCTTGTGATGTCATGGTTGTATATACAACTTCCATATAACTTTCAATGGACGTGTGAGAAGTAGACTCTGCGTCATCAGAGACAGGGTAAGGACGTGTTTGTTGCCAGGTACCTTAGATAATAATTATTGAATGACCTGTACAACTCATTCTGCCCGCGAACACCACAGCAAGACATGGATCAAACATGATAGTTCAAGGGTGGTGCCAGAATAGCTTGGCGCCGATAGGCGCCAAGCTATTCTGGCACCACCCTTGAACTATCATGCTCGCTGTCTCTAGAATTGTAATACAGTTCTTCAGAGGGTAGCTTCAAAATTTAGAGATTTCCGTCCTTGGGTAGACTGTGTTAAGCCTGACCTCTGTCAGAAAGTCAACCAGTTCAATAAATGAATGAATGAATGAATGAAGGCAGGAAGGATGGAAGAAAGGAACTCAGAAATGAAGGAAGGGAGTGAATGATTGAACAAACGAACGAATAAATGAATGAATAAATGAATGAGTGAATGAATGGAGCAGGCAGGAAGGAAGAACAATGAAAGACATGAATGGAATGAACGAACGAACAAACGAATGAACGAACGGACGGACAGACGAACGAACGAACGAAGGGACGGACGGACGGACTAACAAATAAATATGTAATGTTCACAGAACTCGAGTTAAGTAAAAGATCACTGATTAAATAAAGACGTGACATTCACACGGGGCATGCGAAATCGATGACTGCGCAACAGATGGTGTCATTTGGAACCCGAAACTGCCAATGATCTCACGATTAGATATAAGTCTTCAGGCCGTTAATTATAATGGTTACAAGCTGAGACGGGTACTGTGAGCGTTCAAGCTGATGATTCACTTTTAATACGGGGCTAATTTTCAATAGTACAGTCGTCAGACTGTTTTTGCAAAAGTCGTTTCTCACACTGACAAACCAGATAGGTGAGGCTAGCGCTGGTGGAATTGTACACAAACCAAGGGGAGTCACTCAGCGCTGGACAGACAAACAGTTAGATCCCCTGCCCCGCCTATCAGGCCTACGTTCTAAGTTCCGGGGAAAGACATGGGTTATATAAGAGACCTGATGCATTCTTTTTGAGAATGCAAATGATCGTCTTGTTCTATACCTGCGTATTTCTCTGTGGGCTGGCGATTTGGTGCCTGATAGGCGGGGGCAGGGGATCTAACTGTTTGTCTGTCCAGCGCTGAGTGATTCCCCTTGGTTTGTGTATAGTTTCTCACACTGGTTTCGGCCTCTCACGATTCGCTGCGCGCGTGCGCGCGCAGCGAATCGTGGGAGGCAACCAGTGTGGGTATACCTAGTGAGTAAAAGATCACAAGGTCGAGGACCCTTTGCTCACCGGACAATGGCCGCTCCGCCCCACCCCCTCCCCTTCCCCCTCCCCTCCCCCCGTCCCCTCCCCCGTCCCCTCCCCCCCCCCCCCCCCAAGCCCATGCGTTTTTGCACTACCAAAACTGGTTGTCTCTCTCCATTTGCTACCGCTGACAACGGTAGCAAACCGAGGGAGATAACCAGTGTACGGTATTCTACCCTGACAAACTGTCAATTCTCCACGAGCATGCTCACACAAAAACAGCTTCAAAATCCGCGAGAACCCCAGACCTCATGAATATTCAGCGCCCGCAGTGCGAGACGAGAGTCTGTTCTCACATGCGCGAGGGGTCATGTGATGAAAATTATGCTGATGACCCGCGCGTGCTGCGGACTACTGATACACGGCCAGGCAACGGAGCGATCACTAGACGCTATTTCAGCCTGCTGAGCAATAATTATGTTCATGCTGCGGAAGATAGAACGACCTTTATTTTATTGGATAGTATTTTGTAGTTTGTTTGTTTGGTGTGTGTATGGGTTTGTTTTTTTTTGAGGAGGGGGGGGGGGGTTTCATGTGGGGTTTTTTTTTGTTTATTGTTGTTGTTTTTGGGTTTTTGGGTTTGTTTGGGTTTTTTTTGTTTGTTTGTTTGTTTGTTTTGTTTGTCTGGATTTGTTTTTGTTGTTGTTTGTTTGTTTTTGCTTGTTTCTTTTGTTTGTTTGTTTGTTTGTTTGCTTGCTTGTTTGTTTATTTTTGTTTGTTTACTTATATATTTGTTTATTTGTTTGTTTGGGGTTGGTTGCTTGGTTGCTTGCTTGCTTGGTTGCTTGGTTGGTTGGTGTTTTGTGTGTGTGTGTGGGGGGGGGGGGGGGGGAGGCCTCCAAACTACTTAAATACTACTCAAAACTCTATCAAGTTCCCCCAGTCTAACACACATAGTGACACCTTCAGCCCCCCTCCCCCCTCCCCCTCCCTCTCCAACCTACCTCTACCCTCCCCCCTAACCACCCCCCACCCCCACTACCACCACCACCACCACTCTCTAGAACCCCTATTCCTACTCCGTACCACCCCAAAAAGATGCAAGACTCAGTGAAGAGCATTTCATGCGGCAGAAACAAGGGGCGCAATCACTTTTCTATTTGCACACTAAAATGTCAATATGGCACAGATAGCGACCCTTGTTTTTGGTAAAACAACCGCCTAACGCTCAGATCAGTCAACAGAACGATGGTGGATTTTTCTTATTTAATTATTTATTTTTAAAGCTAAGCGTCTCTTTGTATTAACCGGTTCACTGCCGAGGAAAAATAGCGAAAATGACCCAAATGCAAAAGGCATAGATCCTCATGAGCCCCCGCAGTCGCGGGGGCTCATGAGGATCTATGCTTCTTGCTGATAATACTTTGAGTCCATGTTCCTTTTGACGGCTTGGGATGGTCGCCGTCGAACTTGTAAAATCACTTTCAAAGCACACTCTGTGCCCGCTGTCAGTGAAATGGTTAACGCAAATATATATATATTACCAGCAGTGTCTGACATGGCATAATTCAAAGCAGGACGCTATTTTTTTTTTTTACCTATTTAACCCTGACCCACCACAGCAGGAGATGGATCGACCATTACAGTTCAAGAGTAGTTGCCAGAATCAGTAGCCTGGCCCCTAGGCGCCAAGCTATTCTGGCACTACTCTTGAAATGCCATGGTTTATCAGTCTCCTTTTAACAAGTCTTCAGTAGAGAACTCTTAAATTCGTGAATTCCTAAGTTATCGCGCAATGTCTGTGCTCATACCTTCATTGAAAAGTTTAGAGTAACGGATAATTTTATCCACAAAACAATCTCATCATTTTTTTTTTCAAAGAAACACACACACACACACACACACACACACACACACACACACACACACACACACACACACACACACACACACACACATATCTGTGTTGCGACTCTCAAGCACATGCTAATTTTGCTCGTTAAAGAATGTGACCGGTTGTGCACTTTATTATTTTTTAAATATCTCCGTTGCCTTGCCGAGTCCAGCACATGTCTAGCGCGTGATAGCTGTTTGATATTTATGTTCTTACCTCTGTTCGTGACCTTTGAGTGAGTGTGAGGGCGCATTTGCTCATAATTTAAAAAGGGGGATGCGACACTACGAAGCGCTGCGACTCTATATATCGCATCCAAAAAGTTTCAAAACTGATGTTTTGTCCCCCCACCCCCACTCCCCTCCCCTCCCCCTCTCCCCCACTCCCCTCATATTAACTCATTTGAGTAGTGCCGATCTGGACACGCGACAAAAAAACACGTATCTGTGTGCGTCACGTCTACCATGAGTTAAAAGTACAGGGGCCTAGTTGCATGAAAGAGCTTAGTCCTGCGCCAGCCACTAAGCAAGGTGCTCCGCTATAGCGGAGCACCTTGCTTAGTGGCTGGCGCAGGACTAAACTTACTCTTGCATATAGCGAAGCACTTTGCTTAGTGGTTGCCGTAGGACTAGGCACACTCATGCAACTGACTCCAGATATCGATCGCTTGTGTTTCGCACGGCCATAGCCGATAGCGACAACAGACAAAGGTTTCCTGTATTTTGGACTGTGATACCAAATTCGGCTTCAACATCTACATAATGTATATACTGACGAGCAAAAGACATGCGGCATTTCTGGCATCATCGGAAACACCAACGTGTTTCCGATGATTCCAAAAATGTCGCATTTCTTTTGATCGTCCGTATACATAAGGCTTTTTTGTTCCCTTCATAATTCTTATTTCGACTTGGGCTGAGCACGGATTGAGGTCAAAATCCTGATGTGGTCATATGTTAAAGTTGGTTCTTATTTACTGTATAATTATAAGAGTGCTCTAAGATCAACAGCTTTACAATCTGGATCTTTTGTAGCGTGTTTTAATTCCGTGAACGTGTACTTTTGCTCTTCATATTCTCTGGGCTGAGGTACATATCAAGTTAACGTGCATTTGCATATTCATGATCTAGTTGTCCCCATAATTTCAAACGGTCTACATTTTGTCGCGTTACTTCAGTTGCACAAACACAGCCTGCTGACGATCCTATTCACTTTCAAGAGGCATAAATCCTCATGAGCCCCCGCATCTGCGGGGGCTCATGAGGATATATGCCTCTTCCTAGTGATATTTAAATATGTGTTCATCCAGCAGAGGGAGAGATTAGCGTTTATGTTAGCGTTTAGTGTGTACTTTAAAATGACAAACCAAGACGCTTTTTAATTTTTTTATTATTATTTTTTGTTTAGGTCGATGGCCTGTTTCATTTCTACGATCAAGAAAGCAATTTAAAGTCGGACAAAAATAAAATGTGATTTACTTTGACGGTCTGTGTTAAACACCGCAAAATCACCGAAAAAAAAAAAATTCACAGCCAACGTATCAGATGTACAGATGATTTTTTAACACTTCAGTCTTGGCAGGGGAGATGTTACTAACACAGGTAACTGAAGTACGAGTGATGGGGTTAACAACAGGCTCAAACCTTAATTAACCCCGTTACTGCCCGTGGACGCAGTAGGTGTTCTGGAAATACGTCGTAAATTCAACGTCAAACGAGTGCCCTACCTGCAGAAACGGCACGCGGGCTCACGTCAGCCCGATGACCTCTGCGTACTGGAAGGGATCCCCCAATGCGCAAAAGGCCATCTGGCCGACGTCGGCCCGATGGCCTTTTGCGCATTGGGGGGGGGGGGGGGGATCTTGGCTGTCAGTGAAAAATGTAAGTCTGACGTCGAGCCCTGTTTGCTCACTGTGCTGATTGTATGGACGCACACGACAAGGAGGGGGACACAGTAACGTTATAATCATACGCAGTCGGTCTATGTCAACTTTTCTTTTTTTTTTAATCGTTCGCAACGCCTCGAACTCTCATGTGTGCCGTTAGGATTAGCAAACATCTGTGCTGGTCAAGTTGCAGTTATAGTTTTATTGCACTGAAAAATAAAGTGGTTGTGTCACGTCATGTGCGCGTGCCGTACGTTTGACACTGGGTGTGTGTGTGTGTGTGTGTGTGCGCGCGCGCGTGTGTGTGCGTGCATGCGTGCGTGCGTGTGTGTGTTTGTGCGTGTGTGAGTGTTTGTGTGTGTGTGTGTGTGTGTGTGTGCGTGCGTGTGTGTGTGTCTTTGTGCGTGTGTGCATTTGTTCGGGGGGAGGGTGGGGGGGGGGGGGGTGGGGGGGGGGGGGGGGGGCGGGCGGGAGGGGGGTGTAAAGGGGGAAGGAGATGTGTGTGTGTGTGTGTGTGTGTGTGTGTGTGTGTGTGTGTGTGTGTGTGTGTGTGTGTGTGTGTGTGTGTGTGTGTGTGTGTGTTTGTTGGGGGAAGGGGCGGGGCGTGAGGAAGGGGTGGAGGAGAAGATGTGATCGAGGAGATAAATGTGTGTGTGTGTGTGTGTGTGTGTGTGTGTGTGTGTGTGTGTGTGTGTGTGTGTGTGTGTGTGTGTGTGTGTGTGCGTGAGTGCGCGCGCGTGTGCTTGTGTGTGTGTGTGTGTGTGTGTGTGTGTGTGTGTGTGTGTGTGTTGTGTGCGCGTGTGTGTATGCTCCGTTTTTGAACGCGCGCGCGCGGTGTGCGTAACGGCGCTTGTGTGTTTGTTCGAGTGCTTTATTTGTGCGGGCGCGCGTGAGTGTCTGCCACATTATCAGACTGGCTCAGAATGTCTCTCACAAGTACAGCAAACATGCGTGCCCGCCAGAGGTCGAAAACACGTTTACCTGTTCCAATAGTTTAAAGTTTCATCCTCTCAACAGAAAGTCGTACAAGGTCACCGACACCGATCTCAATAAAATCCCTGACGCTACAACTTTGTTCGGACATGCACACAAACATGTACTAGGTAATGTTATTAGACCTAATCTACTCTCACTCTGTAGCTCATTCAGCCCCCACACACCACAGCCGGACATGGATCGAGAATGATAGTTCAAGGGTGGTGCCAGAATAGCTTGGCGTCCATGGCGCCAAGCTATTCTGGCACCACCCTTGAACTATCATGCTCGATCTGTCGCTAGAATTGCAATGCAGTCCTTCAGGGGGCAACTTCATAATTTCGAGATTTCGGTCGTGGAGGAGATTGTGTTAAAACGCAAGATGTGGGACCAACTGCACGAGTGAGCTTAAATCCTACGCAACCCAATGCCCAAAAGGCCATCGGGCCCCACGTTGGCCGAAGTTGGCCCGCACACAGCAGTGCGCGGGCCAACGGCGGCCGACGTCGGCCCGAATGGCCTTTGCGGACTGAGAAACCACTAAACAGGGTGTGAGGACTGTGCGCGGGCCCGCTGCGGCCGACTTCGACCCGATAGCTTTTAGCGTGCTGTGTGTTAACCTCCAGTTTACACACCCACAGCAAAAGTCCTCGGGCTGACGTCGGCAATACTTCAGGTAAACTCTGAATTTATTCACCAAGGCCGTCAGACGGCCGAACACAAATTTGAATATGCTGCCATCTCGTGTTTACATGAGTGAGGTAACCTTTTGTACCACAGGCAAAAAACAAAAAAAAAAAAACAAAAAAAAAAGCTCTAGACTATCAGTGAGCATAAGGGTCATCCGAACATTGTCTTTAGTCGGGGAGGATCATGAGGATCTATGTCTCTTGCAGCTGACCCGTGTTTACTGTTTCTCGGTAGTAAAGGGGTTAACAGTCACGGATTTAAAGAGTTACGCGTTTCCTTCCACCGAGCGGTGTCGTCATTAACAGTCACGGATTTAAAGAGTTACGCGTTTCCTTCCACCGAGCGGTGTCGTCATTAACAGTCACGGATTTAAAGAGTTACGCGTCTTTTCCGTCGAGCAGTATTGTCATCTGCAGCGAAGGGGTTAAAAAAAGAGTTACTCACCTTTTCTATCGAGCGGTGTCCTCATTACTACATTAGCTGTCAAAGGTTTCAAGAGATGCGCGTTTGTTGTATCGAGGAGTGTCGTCAAAAGCCAAAGGATTAAAGAAAGAGTTACGCGTCTTCTCCAAAGAGCAGCATCGTCATTAACAGTCAAG
This sequence comes from Semisulcospira habei, assembly GCA_036245525.1. Taxonomy (NCBI): domain Eukaryota; kingdom Metazoa; phylum Mollusca; class Gastropoda; family Semisulcospiridae; genus Semisulcospira; species Semisulcospira habei. The sequence continues at coordinate 248,583,927 of BTPG01000001.1, forward strand.
GGGTTAAACAACTACGCGGTTAATTTCCTCCCCCCCCCACCCCGCCCCACCTCCTCTCCCCCCCTTCCGCCCCCCACCACCCCTTCCGCCCCTTCCGCCCCCCCCCCTCCCCCCTCCCACCGCGGTATCGCCATTAGCAGAGTTACGGGGTTAAAGAAAGAGTTACGCGTCTATTCCATTTAGCGGTATCGTCATTAGCAGTCAAAGAGTTAACCCATTCAGACCTGACGCACTACAGCAGGAGATGGTTCGACCATGATAATTCAAGGGTAGTGCCAGATTAGCTTGGCGCCTGTCGGCGCCAAGCTAAATCTGGCACTGCCCTTGAATTATCATGGTCGATCCATCTCCTGCAACTGGTGCATAAACATTAGATGACGCCTCCATAATTGGGGAAATACGGCCGTCGGGCTGAATGAGTTGTTTTTTTCTCCATCGAGCTGTGTCGACATTTTCCACCCAGTCGAGCAGTCAAGCAGTTTCAGAGTTTGCCTCTTTTCCATCCAGTAGTATCGTCATCAACAATCAAGTGGTTAAAGAATTACGAGGGTTTTCCGCCGAGATGTGTCGTCATTAGCAGTCAAAAAGGTTAAAGAAAGAGTTGCGCGTCTCTTCGTCATTAACAGTCAAAGGTTTAGAGTTACGCGAGTTTTTTTTTGGGTCCCCCCCCCCCCCCCCCCCCCCCCCCCCCCACCGAGCGGTACCGTCATTAACAGTCAAGGGTTTAAAGAATAGTGAGGTTTCGTTTGCGCTGAAAGACTCCCATTGGAACGAACGAGAGCTAAGTCGCGGCGTATAACCAGCTTGTTCCATAAGTATAGACAGCACTCCAAACATCTCCGAGAGGCATAGATCCTCACAAGCCCGGAGCGCTCATGAGGATCTATAATTCTCGGAGATGTTTGATGTGTTGTGTTGCTTGCGGTGCAAGCTGATGACTTCGCTCTTGATCGTAGTTGGTTGTCGTTCGGGTCAAACGTAACCTCTCTCTAATTACGCCTGTCCACCCCCCACCCCACCCCTCCCCCCCCCCCCCCCCCGCCCCCGCCCCCCCCCCCCCCCCACCCCGAATGGTATCGTCATCAGCAGTCAAGGGATTAACATTCAAGAGTTACACGTGTTTTCCACCAGCGGCCGACAAGGGGGTTAACCAGGTGCAAATCAGCAAACTGGAACCTTTGCTTACATGTAGCGCAGTAGCTTCGGTCTCACGTTTCAAATTACTTTTGTATTAATTACCCTCGACTCCATTTTACCGTTTACTGTCAAGACACTGACAGTTCGGAATACTCAGCTAAAATCTACATACAAGTTGCGAGAGAAGGGTCGAACGCGACAGGTGATAGTTTAAGGTGATTGCCAGCTTAGCTTGGCGCCTCCAGGCGCCAAGCTAAGCAGGCAATCGCCTTAAACTATCACGGTTGACACGTCGCCCGCAAATGGCGCTGTCAGCGAAGGGAGTAATTTAAAGGATGTGCCAAGGTCAAAATACTATTAAGCAAATGCGTGTTGAAAACGATACACGTCGGTTTGCATTACGCTCTGACGTATAGCGTTTCTTTAGAAAGTCGTCAATGTGACGTGTCGTGTTTCCTTAAGAAATCGTAAAGTGTGACGTATTCTGTTTCCTTCTATTTTAAAAAAAAAAAGTCATAAGTGTGACATATGGTGTTCTTTCAACAAGTCGAAATGTGGCCTACAATTCTTCAGCCGTCCTGGTACTGTGAACAGAAAAAGTTCACCAGCAGGTTGAAGTAGCGGTTGTGGTGTTGGCTTTGGCGTGTGGACTAATTTCACACAGGCGTTCGTCTCCTTTAAATCAACGCCATGGCTGGCGAAACACGAAAATGAACAGCTCTGTCCTGTAACCCCTTGTCTGCTGCTGACGATACCGCTCGACGGAAAAGTAGGCGTAACTCCGCGTCATTTCCGCCGATCTGTATCTTCAATTACAGTCAAACTCTTTCTGCCAGGGGGAGAAAAAAAAAAGTTCGGCCCTTTCCTTCACCCAATCAATGCCAAAACAGAGGTTAAAATATTTTTTTTAAATGAAAGAGACATAAATCGTCATTAGCCCACGTGTCTTGCAGAGACTCATGAGAATCTATGCCTCCTGCTGATCCCATCCAGTTCCATCTTCATGGTTATCTAATCTGTGAAGATTTCGGAGACTTCATGTTTACACCTGGCAGCGAAGGGGTTAACTAATTCTGAACACTATCCTATCGTTTAGTATGTGGTTTTTTTTATGATGATATGGCATTCGTATTAGACCCACTCATTGTCATTCGACGCAGACAGCGTTCCTAAAATCGTCCGCGAGGTTAATTTCATGCCAAAGGGACCCCGCTGTACAAGGAACAGGGATTCAAAGTGGCGTCAGCATGAGGCATAGATCCTCATGAGCCCCTGCAACCGCAACCTCTTTCATGAGGATCTTTACCTCTTGCAGTTCAAGAGGCATAGATCCTCATGAGCCCCCCGACTGCGGGGACTCATGAGAATCTATGCCTCTTGCAGTTGAATGTTTCCCGACTTTTTCTTCGCAGTCAATGAGTTAAAGGTCGCAAGTGTGGCTCTTCGTTGCTTGGTTAGTATAGCTGGTTGATTCGAATGTGTGGTTGGTTGGCTTGCCGACTTGTTTGTTCACATGCTGGCTGCTAGCTGACTTTTATATTTAGCTGTCACTGTGGGCTTTTATCAACCCCTTCCCTGTCACTGAACGCGGACATAAACTGGTCTCAGCAAGAGGCATAGATCCTCATGAGCCCCCGCTTTCGCGGGGGCTCATGAGAATCTATGCCTCTTGCGGTTGGATCAAGTTCTGGTTTTTCTCGGCGGTGAACGGCCGGTTTAAAAGAGATGTGTTTAATGGTGGGCCTGGATTGATCAGGTTTGCCGACAGAGCGACGTTCTCAGTGTTGTCTTGTCTCGACTAACACCTTTCCACCCTTCTTTTCACAATCCACGTGAGTAGGCAGACTTAAGAGAGGTTACTTAGAGAGGTTTTCTGCCGCCCCTGGTGCAAGGCCAGAGAGGGAGGGTGGGGATGGCGGGGGGGGGGGGGGGGGAGGAGGGGAGGGCGGTATTGGGGTTGTAGCATATCTTGTCTTGCTCCATGTCAATATTTTTTTTTAAAAAAACTAGACCGAAAGGGTTGACTGCCAGTGCTTGTAATTTAGAAGAAGCTACCAAGTGAGTAGGAAAAAGTACTGTCAAGGGAGAGAATTGTGCATGATAGACCAATGATCATAGATCTACTTTGGTCCAAGCACACACACACACACACACACACACACACACACACACACACACACACAAAGATAGGAAAGAGGGGGTGCGCTAAGTAAGTGACAGTGCAATAAATTAAAACAATCTATTAACAAGTTTCACGCACAAACCTCTACGTTAACCGACTTTGATGACGCAATTACAGATGACACGGTGATGCTTCGTAAGGATCGTCACCGGCAAGGTTGCTTAAAAATTCTCTCTTTAATATTCATAAGGTCGCCTGACGAAAGGATTTATGGGATATGATTTGTTAAGTCATCGCGTGAACACGTCGCGAAGCCAGACGAACGCTAAAGAGATACTGAAATGTGAAATGAAATGAAAGTGATTTTTTTTTTTAATGTATAAAATTACACAGTCACGAGTGGTCCTAATGCAGACAGCTGTACCCGCATGCTGGTCTGTGATATTAGACCTTACGGCATATTGACGTAAGGTCCAAAATAACAGACCGGCACAGACAGTTTGTTAACTGCATGATGAAAACAAATACACCACCACCATATTGGAACCAAGTCGGCGTTACTAGCATTCGTTAGCCAATGTCAGTTGTTATATCCCAGTGCGCAAAGGCCATAGGGCCGACTTCGGCCGCCGTTGGCCCGCGCACGGCCGTGCGCGGGCCAACGGCGGTCGACGTCGGCCAGATGGCCTTTTGCGCATTGGGTCCCGGTAACTGTTTTACAAGTCAGTAACTGTTGCGTTTCACACTCAAGCGGACGAAAATGTTGTTTTACGTCGGTCGGCAAATCTACAGTTATACTTAAAACAAGCAAGAATACTGTAATTTGTGCCTTACAAGTGCGGTAAGTGTGAGCGTGCGTGAGTGCGTGCGTGCGCGTATGTGTATGCGTGAGTGTGTGTCTGCGTGCGCGTGCGTGCGTGCGAGTGGAGAGTATCCAAAAAGAGGGGGTGGGGGGAGATGTGGAGGATCGGAGGTGAAGGCGTGACAGGGCGTTGTCGGTAGATGTTGGTGTTCGTGGGGAGAAGCTTCAACAAAAAACAAATTAATTAATCGATCAATCAGTTAAATGTTATACAAACCAAGGGGAATTACTCAGTGCTGGACAGACAAACAGTTAGATCCCCTGCTCCCGCCTATCAGGCACCCATTCGCCAGCCCACGGAGAAATACGCAGGTATAGACCAAGACGATCATCTGCATCCTCTAAACCAGCGCTAGCCTCCCCTATCTGGTTTGTGAGTTAAATGTTAGGCTCAGAGGTGAGGGGGCGAAAGAAACAGAAACAAACAAACAAAAAAACTTTTTATGAATCATTACTTGCAGCAACAAACCACCAACACCTTTATCATAATGATTCAAGTCATATAACCCCTTTGTGCATGCATCCACGGGTGTTGTTAACTCATTGTGCCCGATGTACGGAAAATACCCACATTTTGGAGTTATCCTCTGAGGACTGCATTACAATTCAGGAGACAGATCGACCATGATAGTTCAAGGGTGGTGGCAGAATAGCTTGGCGCCTATAGGCGCCAAGCTATTCTGCCACCACCCTTGAACTATCATGGTGGAGAAGTATCTTGCTGTGGTGTGTCGCGGGCAGAATGAAATAACAGTACTGGTGGCTGCATGCACAAAAAAAAGGTGGGGGGGGGGGGGGTGGGAGAAGGGGCAAAGCCCTCCAAATTATGCTTTAAATATGGAATGAGTAAGGTGTAACACGTTCCGGCAGCTCAGTTTGTTGAACGCAGCCGGCACATATGTTTGCATAATGTTACAAATGCCGCTGTCACTGTCCAGGCTGACTCCAACACGTGTGCACACAGGCGAAAGTCATACCCCGTAGCTATCACGATTCCTGGCTTCTGTTTCAATTGCATGGCCCATTAGACCGCAATTGAAACATGTCTCTTTGGCACCAGGAACAGTAACAAATATTGCTAAGTGCCTGATTAGCTTGGCGCCAAGCTAATCAGGCTCTGCCCTTGCGCAAAAGTATATAAGCTTACCTCGAGTTAGTTCGTTAGTTGGTCCTGGTAAATCAAAGTGGCACAGTTGGAGTGCGCCTGAGTTGATCAGTGTTCAGGTCGTACTCCATAGGCAATAGATTTCTCTGTCCCCCATAACCCGCCCGCGAGGGCCGTCCATGATCACCTCGGTGCTGTGGACGTTAAACCCGAACTAACCAGTTCGTTAGTTATTTGCGTTTCAGGCTAATAAAGCCATCTCAACGGCGGGCTTACCTCGAGCATTCAATGTTAATCTCTATACTTGCATGCATCGTTGCTGTTTTCAACGTATTTATTTATTTATTTATTTATTTATTTATTTATTATTATGTTTTTTATCATTTGTTTATTTATTTATTTATTTAAATATTTATGATGTACTTTCATCTTTCATTTATTTATTTATTTATTTATTTTCCCTTAAGTATTAACCCCTTCCCTGCCACTGTGCGTACATTTGTTTCTAAAATCTTTATTCTTTCAAGGACCCAAACCACAGCTATCCTAGGAATAGGTTGACAAATTGGTCTTAGCAAGAGACATAGATCCTCATGAGCCCTCGCGACAGTGGGATGCTCGTGAGGATTTATGTCTCTTGCAGTCGGGTTGTGTTCAATTTTTCTCGGCAGTTACTCGTACTATAAATTTCCTGACGAACTTGTCACTAGTGCAGGCTAGGCGTTGAAAGGGAGGCAATTCATGCTAAGTTGCTAAGACTGACAGAGTCGCACGACGTGTTAAGTCAGCAGACGACACTGACGTTTAATCACTCTTGACGAAAGACTGTGAATACTAATAAGCCACATATCCCGTTTTCTGAGTCAAAAGCTGGAACAATGCTAAAAGTGCACGCTGCTTTACAGAGATGACACATTAATTGAGACAGAGAGATTATGGAGAAGACAGTTTAAGTTACAAAATAGCTGCCCTGATTTGGCAAAATGTTTCGCCTTACGTACATTTTTTTTTTTTTTTTTTTTTTTTTTTTGTGAAAAGCGAAATTGTCAATGTACTACATTGAAAATCTCGCTTTTCACAAAAATAGGCATGCTGGTTGACGAAAAAAAATAAAAATAGGGCAGCTGTAAAATCTAGTTGTAGGCTTATGAAGAACCCGTCTTTCTGCAAACTTTTATTTTCATTTTAAACTACAGTAAACTTTGCAAATAACCTAGGTCGGATAAAAGTAACAAAAGCCGGATATGAAAACACTTATTAAGAGGTCCTTCTACACTGTTTCTATTAACTCATTCGAGACGTGCCGCATACGGATACGCGGCTGAAAGCGCCACGTCTCGAATGAGGTAAAGTGTCTTCGCTGATAACAAACTTCGGATACGACAAACAAATGTGGGTCCCTTGATAGTTTGTTGTATCAGATGTTCACTGTAGAAAAGATAAGAAGATACAGAAGAGATCCACATTTCCCAAATCTTGGTGGTGCCACCTGACCACTATGTACCAGTTTCAGCAGGTGGATCGACCATGATAATTCAAGGGTAGTGCCAGACTAGCTTGGCGCCTTTGGCGCCAAGCTAGTCTGGCACTACCTTTGAATTATCACGGTCGATCCATCTCCTGATGTAGTGCGTCGGGGCCAAATGAGTTAAATAGTTCATTCCAGTCGGAAAATATCTGAGCTATACGACTATAGGCAAATGTCTTTTTTTTTTTTAAGGTCCAACCGGAAATGTCAGAAATTACACAAGCGCGCGTCATTTAAAGAGCGCGTAAGAATATCATGTCTTCAACAACCCACGGTGAATGGGTCATCTTTAAGTAGCTCATTTCAGGCCTAAAATGTTTCTGTGTGCGTGCCTGTCCGACTGGAAAGTTCAGCGAAGACACAGATTTACATAAGCCCGTGCCACTGCAACAGCTCATGAGAATCTATATGTTTTACATCCCACGGTCAATGGGTCATCTTTAAGTAACTCATTTCAGGCCAAAAATGTTTTTATATATATTCGTATCAGTCCAACTAGAAAGTTCGACGAAGTCACAGATTTACATAAGCCTGTGTCACTGCAACAGCTCATGAGAATCTATGTTTTAAATCCCACGGTCAATGGGTCACATTTAATTAACTCATTTCCAGGCCGCAAATGTTTCGCTGCACGTATATGGCTCGCAGCTAGCCCAACTGCAAATGTTTCGCTGCACGTATATGCCTCGCAGCTAGCCCAACTGCAAAGGTCATAATTCGTAAAAGGCACATACTTACATGGACAATCTATAGCTATATCGGCGTCAGCTGTTCCCACCCTGTAGGTGCTACTTGACCACAACTACCACGGGTCAATCGGCCAACCATTAGTACAGGTAGCTCGTTTCAGTCCCGCGAACATGTCTCTATTGTCGAAAACTAGTCCAGGTTGAAACGTCAGCATTCGCATAAATGACATCGATTCACATCACCTCATATGGCTGCAAGGGGACTCGAAAATATAGATCTTCTGCTGATCGAGGTAGATTTCAGTTGCTCCTCCAGACCATGGGGGGGGGGGGGGCGGGGGGGCGGGGGGGCTGTTGCTTGGGGCTTGGGCGGCACGGAATGAAAAATAAAAGCATTTTGGCTGAATGAACAATGAACAATGAACCTTTATTTTCCAACGTTAGAAGTTATTGGTAACAGGACCCGATTTCAAACTTGCCGTTAATACATAAAGTTGACAAGGTTACACTGAAGAGCTCCCAGCCGACGAAAACCTCAGTGTGTGAAAGGTAATCGGGATGATATCGCTCGCTTTTCGCCCGCGCACATTGTGCGCGGGCCAAAAGCGGTCGATATCAGCCCGATCACCTCGTGCGCACTGCTTTTTGTAGATGTTGTTGTTGTTGTTTGGTGCTGTCTGGACCTTCTTTAGTGTGACCCTTTCACTGCCGCATTTGCGGGGGCTCATGAGGATCTATGCCTCTTGCTGACACTAACTCTGAATCCATGTTCCTGGGGCAGCTTGGGTTTTTGGTGTTGAATTAACTAAGATTTGCTGAAACACATTTCAAGTGGGGTCTGCAGGTTAACCTTGCAGGTAATTGGAAATTGCTGGTCTGTAATTTCGGACCTAACAGGTCTTTGCCAGAAACCAAAGACACGTTGAAAGGTCCCTTTGACCATCCTTCAAACTAGCTTAACCCATTTAGCCCCGAGTCCCTACAGCAGGAGGTGGATTGACCATGATAATTCAAGGGTGGTGCCAGATCAGCTTGGCGCCTGAAGGCGCCAAGCTAATCTGGCATTACCTTTGAATTATCATGGTCAATCCATCTCCTGCAACGGGGTACATAGTCATTAAGCAACACCTCCCAATTTTGAGAAGTGGGACCTTGGGGCTAAAAGGGTTAATCCAGCAACAGTACGGACACGGCCTATCGGTCACTGGAGTAAGCGACATCGTACCGACACAAAAGGGTATGGGTTCGAAACATTTCCTTTATAAATGTTCTCGAAACGTACGATCATGGCGCACAGAAAGACCAATTTAACTTTGAATGACGTAAAATAAAAGATGTTTCTGCTCTTCTTCCCCTTAGCAACGCGGCATAAGAGTTACCCCGTTACGCACAAACTCCAGGAGAAAACCTCTGTTATCTGTGCCTACTCACATGGATTGGAAAAAAGAAGGGCTGAAAAGTCATATTTGAGGCAAGACAACATGCTTGGCATCTCATACAGAGATCACATCACAAACGAGGAAGTGGGAAGCAGAACTGATCAGGCAAGCCATCGGGCCCTATGAAGACTTATTAGCCATTGTGAAAAAACGCAAACTGAAGTGGTATGGGCATGTCACGCGTTCAGCAGGGCTTGCCAAAACAATCCTGCAAGGCACTGTGCGAGGAGGACGAAGGAGAGGAAGATAGAAGAAAAGATGGGAGGACAATATCTCAGAGTGGACAGGACTGAAGCTGGGCGATACGCTGAGAATGGCAGAGAACAGAGAGGGATGGAGGGAGCTGGTTGCCAAGTCATCAGTGGTGCCCCAACGGTCGGCAAGACTACGGGATATAGATAGATAGATAGAACATTAAGAAACCTTTGTATGGGGCAAATTGTAGCAAACAAAGCCCGCCCTGGAGCAGATAGCTTTAATTGTGAAGTCTAAATGTCGTAAAATGAAAGACTAATCTGGTCTTCTTCTCAGCTACGCGAGAGAGTTCCGCAATGACCGAATGAAACCGCTGTCAGTCACATGGCTTGTGAACTAAAGTGTAAAAAAAAAAAACCGTATAAGGTAAGAAAAAGGGCGAATATTGAGAACCCGTTGAAATTTATATTCAAAATAAATATACGTTCAATATCCCTTTAACATAGCCACACAGGGCGCGTGAAACAGCTGGGCAACTGTAGAAATTGCCTGAAGCGAATTACGTCCAAAATCAGATATGATCGAGGAATGCTCCCTGAAGCAAAAAGTCCTCGGGCCGACAAAGACCGTCGCCTAAGATGACTGGAAGATAATGGAAACTAGCTGAGTACAGCTGATGGTGGCCGAAAGTAGCTGAACAAATCGAGAATAGCCGATGGTAACCAAAGCACTGTTCTAAAAGTAGACGAGAACGGCCGAGAGTTCAGCTAAATCGGTCGGCCACCATTGGCTGTTCTCGGTTACTTTCGATTTTAACGGTGTGTCTCACGCGCAGAGAAGAATATTTCCCAAGAACCAGTTGCAGTTGACAGATCGAAGGTTTGCTGAGGCGCTCAGTTTTGCAGGCACTACTCGCGTATCTGTTACTATAGTGCCTGAATACTAGTCTTGGTCGCCGATCCTGCTCTCAGAAGTGAATTAGCGCGTTAGATTACGTATGTTTTACATGAGAAACACGTTCTGATGTTGCGGAACTTTGTCATATTTATGATGTCACTGTTGTCTCGTTTGTCTTTCACTTGAGCTGGGATGGGGAGGGGGGGATATTTGTGAGTGTGTGTGCGCGCGCGCGTGTGCGTGCATGCAGTTGTGTATGTGTATGTGTGTGTGTGTTTGTTTGTTTGTTTGTGTGTGTGTGTGTGTGTGTGTGCATGTGTGTGTGTGTGTGTGTATGTGTGTGTGTGTGTGTGTGTGTGTGTGTGTTCGTGCGTGCATATGTATTAGGTTTAGTTCTACATTAGTGGACATGTTGAGAGAGAGAGAGAGAGAGAGAGAGAGAGAGAGAGAGAGAGAGAGAGAGAGAGAGAGAGAGAGAGAGAGAGAGAGAGAGAGAGAGAGAGAGAGAGAGAGAGAGAGATGTCCTTTTTGTTTTCCTGCTCAACGAGCTCGAGCCAAAAGTCTTTCATGGAGTTCAGATTGTGCGCAATATAAACAGACATTGGATTGGATTGTCATCCATAACACAGATTATAAGGTTCGTGACACACGATAGATACAAACTCTGCCTAAAATGATAGCTATCCCAAAATTATTACCCTTCGTAATCGGACAGAAGTCACTGGTATCATGTCCGATGCGTATCGATGATACACGACTCGTTATACCACGAGTAATCTGCATAAAGTATGCCATGCATCCATGGGTCATTCAGCAGACGGGGGCACTGAGCAAAAGGTCCTCGGGCCGACCATCTAACAAATATTTACCAGTTGCATCCCCCCACTAACGACCGACAACCCCTCCCACACTTCCGTTAACCCTTTAACTGACCCCAAGGCCGCATTTTCCAAGTTGAGAGGTGTTGTGGAACAATTATTATCAGTTGCAGGAGATGGATTGACCACGATAATTCAAAGTGTCAGATTACCTTGGAATCATGGAATCAATGAAACTTTATTATTTATCAACTGTTGAGGCATTGACCTCGTCAAAGACATAACCATTTTTCCAACCTACAGTTGCTAACGACTACAAGACTACTCACAACATATATAAATGTGGAAATGTGGAGACAGAGAGAGAGAGAGAGAGAGAGAGAGAGAGAGAGAGAGAGAGAGAGAGAGAGAGAGAGAGAGAGAGAGAGAGAGAGAGAGAGAGAGAAATGAAATGAAATGAAACTTTATGTTTCAAGGATAAATGATTACGTACCTTCAATGACCTTTTTCAGTCATGTCCTTGCTAAGCTATTGCACGCACGTAAACACACATACACATAATTTTATATTTAAAAGTACACATAATAGTGAAAAGATATCATTGCCGTACCATATCCATCCCCCCATTTCATTTCTATAACTTACTGTTGCTACATCTGCGACAAGGACAGAATATAAAATGTGAAGAAAAAAGGACTTCAGTTTGTCCTTAGCTAAAGAAGCATCAAACGACATCAGTTACCTAACAGCAAGGGCGAGAGAGAGAAGAGAGAGAAGAAGAGAGAGAGAGAGAGGCGCACGCAGCTTGACAAGCAAAAGTGCAGTTACCTCAAATGAAAAAAAAGATTGAGTCATTTTCCACACCGAATGGCACAGAAAAGAAATTTGTTTATGATTAATACTGACAGCCACGCGTAATCCCCACTGTCTCTCTATGTCAAAGGAACTGAGAGCTGCATTCTCAGAACCAGTAATCAGCAAGGGCGAAGGATTCTTCGCAGGGGCTCATTAGAATCATTCCCACTTGCACACGGAGGCCAGATCGCGGAAAAAATTGCAGTCTTACATAAATCACACGAAAGCCCGAAAGAAATCAAGGGGATGGAATTAACAACAACTTCCTGTTGCTCTTCCTGCTGCAGCTTCGCTCCCTTGTCATCTGGGACATTTTTACGAGGCAGAATGACACATGGCCAGCTCTTTTGATTCTTCAGCAGACGACAGTTATACTAATGCTGTATTCCACTACACGGCCTCTCTGCTCACACGCCAACAATGATCATAGACTATTATGTGTGTGGTGTAGCGTAGTATAGCACTGACTTTTGGATGAGATCTGTTGTTTTATTTTATTATAATAGCTCTCTCTCTCTCTCTCTCTCTCTCTCTCTCTCTCTCTCTCTCTCTCTCTCTCTCTCTCTCTCTCTCTCTCTCTCTCTCTCTCTCTCTCTCTCTCTCTCTCTCTCTCTCTCTCTGCCCCACCCGGGTCTGCCCTGGGGGACTTGGGTGGGGTTAGGTATTTTTTAGTTCCCAGGGTCACCCTGGTCAGCCCCACAGAGTGGGTTTATCTCTCTATTCTGGGGCATGTGTTTCTGTCTACCCTTTGTCCATTCACCTGTATTTGCCTTTTTAAAACTCTCCCTACTGTCTGCACTGCCTGTAGCTCTTGATATTGGATGTGTGTTGCTAAATGGTCTTAGCTTTATTTAGGCCCATGTGTTAGGTTTATTTAATGTATTTGACTGGCTGGCGACATACATTCAATGTTCTGTTTAGTTTTTTTTTTTTTTTTTCACAAGCAGTGCAGGCACGTCCTGAGAAAGCCTTGCTGCTGTCGGGACGTTAAGCAATGTACAATCAATCAATCAATCTCTCTCTCTGTCAGTGACCACTTTCCCATCAGCTGTACATGGTCATGTTATGTTCCTAAACAGAGCCGAACTCAACATTTATACATTACTTATAGATGTTTTAGAAAACTAGATAGAGATAGTTTCCTTCATGACCTCAGTTTTTTGCCGTTCCATGAAGTTTACAATTACAATGACCCTGATGTAGCGCTCTCACTGTGGCTTGAGCTGTTCCTCTGAGTGCTAAATAAGCATGTCCCTTTAAAAAGGAAACGAGTCCGGTGCCGTGAGCCCCCCACCTGGATTACGGAGGAGATTAAACAAACCATGGAAGCCAGAAATCGAGCCAAGCGGGACAAAGATTTTATTGAGTTTCAAAGGTTACGTAACAGAGTCAAATACCTTATCCGGGAGGCACAAAAAGCACTGGTAGAGAAAACCATACGCAGCGGGAATCCGTCTTCAATATGGAAAGTTTTAAACTTACTAACTAACAATAGTAAAAATCGTTCTGCAAACACGACTGCCAACCTTACAGCCGATGCATTTAACGACCATTTCATTTTAGCCCCGAAATCTTTACTACTTGCTGAAGGTTTGGATCAGGTGGAACATGTCGCATCGCAGAAGACTTTTGTAAGCAAAGACTGTCCGCGGGCGATGCTTTTAATATCCCTTGCATCGCTGTACATGAAGTGGGCAGACTTATCTCTAGTCTCAAGAACAAAAAGTCAGCTGGCATTGATGGAATCAATGGTTTTATCCTCGAACTTTCTCTTCCATACATTGTGGAAAGCTTAACCTATATTTACAACCTATGTATTCAAAATAATATTTTTCCGGCGGTTTTCAAAAAATCTAAACCTAAAACAAAAGACACATCTGATCCAAATAATTTTCGGCCTATATTCATATTATCTATTCTATCGAAGCCTATTGAGAAGCATGTACACAAACATCTTCTCGAATTCCTGGAAGAAAAGTCTCTCCTGAATAAATATCAATCTGGTTTTCGCCCTAAACATTCGTGTCACACTGCCTTAGTTCATATGATTGACACTTGGCTGCTCAACATCAACAGAAACAAAATGTCTGGTGCTGTCTTTCTAGACCTAAAAAAAGCGTTCGACCTTATAAACCACGAAATTTTATTAGAGAAACTAGACTGCTACTTTAACAATAACAGCCCAGGGACACTCTCATTCTTTCGTTCATATATCATAGGGAGAATTCAAACTGTGTACATCAATGCTACCTTCTCTTCTGAAAAGCGTGTTGAGTATGGCGTGCCCCAGGGATCCATATTAGGACCGTTACTTTTCTGTTTGTTTATAAATGATCTTCCACTTTATATTTCAAATCCAAATACCGAATGTGACATGTTTGCCGATGATTCAACTCTTCACGCTGGAGGGAAAACTGTACCTGAAATATCAAGCAATCTTCAGCTTAGTCTTCAGGAGGTCTCACTGTGGTGCAAAAATAATCAAATGCTTGTAAATCCATCCAAAACGAAAAGCATGCTAATCACAACACACCAAAAGCATCAGCTCCGCCCCCATTCACTTAACCTCTCTTTTGATTCAGTTCCCATTGAGCAAGTCAAGGAATATCGCCTCCTCGGGGTAATTGTTGATGACCAACTGTGCTGGTTGCCCCATCTAACACAACTAGGGAAAACATTATCAAAGAAGCTATTTTTACTGTCAAGATTAAAATCTATCATTGATACTAAGACACGAAAGCTATTTTTCAACTCCTACATTAAACCTCACATTGACTACGCATCTACTATTTGGGACGGCTGTAGTAAGGCTAACCTTAAGCGGATTAATTCTCTATACAATCGCGCAGTTAAACTGATCCTCCCAATCCCCTCTCTAACTTTAAAGGAAAAGCTTCAGGCAACAGGGCTCCTTCCTTTACATCAACACCTTACGTTTAATAAGTGCATACTTATGCACAAAGCACTGAACGGGAAAGCCCCCCTCTACCTGGCTAAGCTTTTCACTGAGAGCGAAAGGGTTTACAGCACTTTGAGGAACAGTCTCATCATTGAACGGCCCCGAATTGACTTGTTTAAATCCAGCCTTTCTTACGCGGGTGCCTATTTATGGAACTCACTTCCTCCACATATACAGCAAACGAGACATCTTCCATTGTTTAGGACGAACGCTTTTAAATACATCTCTGAGCAAACTTGAATGAAACGTAGATAATATGTCCAAAAGAGTCATGTCATTGATTTCCTGTGGTCCTCCGTTTTGCACTTGTTAGCTTTTACATAATATCTCTCTTTATCGTGGTGTTTTGGCTGCGCACTAAATTCCTACACATGAATAGCTTTATCATAAGTGTGCAGTCGCTTTCTATAAACACACTTTACATCGACCCCCCCCCCCCCCCCCAAAGACCCTGTCATTTTGCTGTGTGTGTGTGTGTAATCTTCAGCAACTTTGTAACTTGTATCGGAATGTAACACAAGTGACCTGTGGGTGTAGCCGCTTGTTTTGTGCTGTTAACATATTGTTTTAATGTTGCTTTTAATGTTGTAGTTTAGCAAGGACAAACATGAAAAGAGGCCTGTGCGCCTATTGTTTCCATCCTTGAGAAATAAAGTATCATTCATTCATTCATTCATTCATTCATTCATTCATTCTCTCTCTCTCTCTCTCTCTCTCTCTCTCTCTCTCTCTCTCTCTCTCTCTCTCTCTCTCTCTCTCTCTCTCTCTCTCTCTCTCTCTCTCTCTCTCTCTCTCTCTCTCTCTCTCTCTCTCTCTCTCTCTCTCTTACTGCAGATGCGTTCAACGCTCACTTCATAACTGAAGTCAAATACACCTAACCCTGTAAATTACACTTGCTCCCATTAACTACGTCACCATAGTCAACAAAGAGCCTGCGGCCCATTTTTAGTACCGCTTATGACTGTCCTAGATGTAGGCAAATCTATTTCCAGTTTACAGAACGAATCGTTTTAGTAGTCAGATTTTAAAAACTATTTCTGCCCTACGTCGTCGAATCCCTGACCCTTATTTATAATTTATCGATCAGACATAACGTTTTTCCCGACGAGCTAAAAAAAAAAAAAGGCGAAGGTAATCCCTCTTCCTAAAAGCAAAGATTTATGCAACCTAAACGAGTACAGACACATTTCCATATTATGCTGTATTTCAAAACCGCTCGACAAACATATCCGTACTCATCTTCTAAACTTTAACCATCTGATAAATGCAGCGCAATCAGGATTTCGACCTCTACATTCGTGCCAAACTGCCCTCAATCAGTTAACTGATAATGGCTCTAAGCCATAATTAATGACAGTAAAGTATCAGGTACAATCTTTCTTGTCCTAAAAAAAACTTTTGATCTTGTCAACCACTCTATCCTACTAAAAAAAACCACCATTCTATCACATTGACTCAAATACTGTCTCTTTTATATCTTCCTATCTCAAGAACAGAACGCAGAAAGTACTGCTAAATGGCAAATATTCCTCTTACGGGTTAGTAACTTGCGGTGTTCCACAAGGGTCTATTCTAGGGCCCTTATTACTTAATCTATTTATTAATGATCTGCCACTGTGCATGTCTCACTTAGACGCAAACTGTGATCTGTTCGAAGACGACACGATCATACACACATCTGATAAAGATATCGCAACCGTTAATATGGTACTCTAACAAAGTCTTGATGAAGTAGCAGGCTGGTGCAGTGATAATCACATGATTATTAGTATTCCAAAGACAAAGAGCATGTTAGTTACTACACGTCAGAAACACCATCATGGCCTACCACCTTTAACAGTTCTCTTTAGATAGCCAGCCTGTAGAACTAGGCATCGCTTATTAGGCGTTATATTGGACAACCAATTAAGCTGGGAACCGCATACTGACTCTACGTGCAAAACAATCTCCAAAAATCTGTTCCTGTTATCAAAACTACGCCATATAGTTAATACTGATATCCCTAAACTCTTTTTCCATGCGCATATTAACACGCATTGTGACTTCAGTTTTACCGTCTGGGATGGATGCAGCTAAGTTCACATGAAAAAAGTTAATTCCTTGTATCGTCAGGGCATTAAATTAATACTTCCCGGTCCTACTTCGACTGGCGAAAAATTAAAATCTCTCAAGTTACTATGACATTGAATAAACAGTTTGAATTTAATCGCTGTGTTCTACTGCACAAGATCATGCACGGAAAAGCCCCACCCTATCTAATAACTCTATTTTCCGACAATAATAGGAAAAACACGAGAAATAGTTCGATCCACCTTTCAAAAATTAGATTAGACATCTGTAAAACCAGCCTGTCCTTTTCAGGCGCTAAAGCGTGGACTATTTTACCTCGATTGTGGTTGTGTTGTTCTGTGAGAGCATGCATGTGTTAATCGTAGGAAACGATCCGATATTTTTTTAGCTATCATGGTTGCCAATCACGAACCTTTTCAGTAAGATTCTTTATCGTTCGCGCAGATATCGGAATTGGCTTTGTTATGATATGCTAAGTTTAGTCCGGAAGCTTCTAGCAAAGTCGCACGGAGAACAGCGGTCGATTTTTGTTATGCGTAGATTCGCTGAGAATAAACTAGAACGTTCGAGCAAGGTCGCGCTGTCTAGTGACCTCGTATTTGTGACATCAAAGTGTAGAGCCGCTCTATTTTTAGTCATAGTTTTCTATGCGCGTGAATTTAGCAGCCAGTTGATGTGTTTTATGAAAGGTCGCGAATGGTCTGCCATAATCTTGTGTGACGTCATTACACACTAGGATTTAGGGCTGAAATTAGCAGTCGTATTTTTATAGACTATTGTAGCTATTCTAGAAAGTTCTTTTTTAATTAATATTTATGAGTTTTAGTTACGTGTTCTGTTCTGATTGGTTGCGTTGTGTGAATTCTTTGGATTATTCTGGAAAGTTGTTTTACTATAAAAGACGGTGCTAGGAAGCACGTGTGTACATTGTCATGGCATTGTCAGTTGTAGGGACACACAGTTTATCGTAGGTACGCGGCCCGTATAGGTTGTACATTGTGAGAGACGCAGCGTAACGGTGGTGTACGTTGAATGAGAAACGCATTGTGTCGCCAGTGTTGACATTTGCAGAAGAGACATTGTATCAGTATTGGTGCATTTGGAAATGCATTGTGTGGAGATCGCATCGCTGAAATAAAATATTGTTGGAACTGTTAACTCCAGTCACGTGTGACGGGTTGCAGCTGAATGAAGTTTCTTTAAAAAGAACCTTACGTGCGTGCGTCTGGTGTGATAGTATCATACTACGACTACGACTCCGACAACAAGTAACAATAGATTTTTTTTTTCTGAGGGTGGGGGTCTGTTTACTTATATATATATGTTTTATCTTTTGCTGTATCGTCTGATGTATTTTTATATGTGTAGAGTAGCAGAACAGTTTGGAAGATAGGCATTGCTATGCCTAAAACATTTTATCCTGAATAAAAACGTTTCATCATCATCATCATCATCTCTCTCTCTCTCTCTCTCTCTCTCTCTCTCTCTCTCTCTCTCTCTCTCTCTCTCTCTCTCTCTCTCTCTCTCTCTCTCTCTCTCTCTCTCAACGGCAGATTTGAAAAATGACATTGCCTCTGGCATTGTTAATATCTTTACCGTTGTAAAATAAAGATTCATTGATTCATTGATTCTCTCTGGCGCCATCTTGTTTACTGTGCGCATCTCGCGTAAGTTTCTCTGCATTCATTTGGATACTGTGCTGGCAAAGTTTACTCTGCAATTATGATTCTTGGCAGACTGTTTGTGCTTAGTGAATTCTCTGCTATGGTGTAGTTTCAGGACTGTGAACTTCATATTTCACACTCATTTTTCGAAATTAAGTTACTGCACTGCGCTTGTAGGGAGGCCAGCTTGCCAGCCGGTCGGCCTGGCAGCCGGGAGTCTTGTTACATCCCCGCGCGAGCACCAAGCAGCTTTGACCCAGTTTCTCTGCTTGCCTGGAACAAACCTTAAGTGTGCCGTACTAGCGCTGGGCCAAACAGCCGTGATAAACATGTCGACACACCAAGCCGCGCGGCGTAAGCTGATTATGGCACCGCCACCATCCTTCCACTATGCGCCCGACAACACGCTCCACAGCGGCTAACTCTAGACTTTCACTGGAAAGAATAACTAAAACAAATGACCCGATCCGTGACCTTTGAGACTGAGGGCTAAAAGTTACCCCTGTGGAGAAAAGCTCTACATTCTTTCTACGTGGATGTACCTCTGCCCCCTGGTGTCACCCTCCTATGGAGAGACAGGAATCAACACCACGAGAACCTGACAGTCTCTGCTCCGGTCGATTCGTCTTATCCCCAAGGACTGTTTGAAACAATTATCCAGTTGTTGAATGGGGACCGGAAACTGATCACAGTAATACTGTATTACACCACCGGGACCGGTCTAGCTCAAGGTAACTGTTGCCAAACTTGGGTTGACGAGGAGTTTGAAGCCTTGAGGGACAGTGTTACCAAGATGGCCAGCAGTCTGCTCACCCAGCCCACTCCAGGCGACCCTTCACCCTCCCTCGCTAATCCTGTTACGGATGAGTGCCCCCAGGCCGAAGCGACGGACGCATTGAACCCCGAGCAACTCACCGCCACGCGAGATGAACCCGCGCAGCCACCCGTGAGTGACTTGTCACTGGCGGCTCGGGACTCGACTATTTGTATTAGTGACCTCACTCTCATAACTCTGCCCACCGTGACCCCTCCCCGCTCCGGTGACCCGACTGTCAACACGACTTATCAGGTCACGAAGCGCCCTGCGAATTGCATCACTCCACTCACCTCTAGTGTCACCAATCCAGAGTGCATGCTCCAGATGCAGAAACAGCTGGAGATTAACTCGGCCACCATCCGCACTCTGACAGCCGCTTTGGAGGAAACACGCAGGGAGCTGTCAGAGCTGAAATCCCGCTGTGCCGCTATATACGACCAACAGGCGCAGCTCGACACCCACGCCCGAGACAGCGACGTAAAAATAAAAAACTGCTCCAGAGCCACCGACAAATTCGTCACAGAGGCCATCAACTCGTCACTAGAGCCTGTGACGAAGAAACAGCAAGGGCTCGCTGATCGCGTGAACCAGCTGACCTCCTCCAGAGACAGCCATGCTAGTAAGCTCCACGAGATCGAACGGCAGGTAAAGGCGCTAACCCCAGCCGCAGAACTACATGCCAATCCGGCTCCTGCCGCTACTCCCACGGCTCATACTGAGCGTCCCTCAAACAATTCATCACCATCCGTCCATTCGCTGTCTCCTAGCTGTAATGTTCAGCACACACAACACCCTCAACACCCTGACATCACAGTGAAAAATATGTTCGCTGTCCTGTCTGAAGGCGGCGAGAACCAGCAGGACTGTGGTGCCGGTATTGGTGCTGGCAAGAAGCAGCACAACTCTGGTGATGATGTCGATGCCGGTGATGCCACCACAGCTAACGCCGCCAAGGACTCCCGTGAATTCAGCCAAGGCCGCTCGAATTCCTCTTCGAGAACCCCGCTGTGCAACCTGCGAGCCCAGACCGTGAAAACTGATGTCGATCGTTTACTTATCGGCGACTCGGTTCTGAAATGGGTTGACGCGCAGAGGATGTCTGTTGACGGAGTAAAGGTACAGAATCTGTCTGTGTCGGGGCTGAGCGTCAGTGAACTCGCTGATTGGCTCCGTGAACAGCCAACGATGCCACACATTCGCCTGGTGACATTCCACGTCGGCATCAACAGTTGCAGACAGCAGGGCCCCGTCACCAAGCCGGCGTAGATGCACCTCATCCGCCTCCATTCCTCCGTCTTCCCCAATTCCCGCATTCAGGCCTCTTCCATCATGCCCCCGAGAGGTCAAAACCACCCCCTCTTCGCCCCCGCCTCCGAATCGAATGATGCCCTTAGGGAGGCCTGTGATCAGATGAAAATTCTGTTCATCGACAACACCCCCACCTTCCTCACAGCCAACGGAGCCCCAAGGAAAAAGCTGTACCAGGATGGCATTCACCCCAGTCCTGTCGGTGCCATGAAACTAGCCATGAACATCCGCTTTGCGGGTGCTCCACGCCGCCCCCAAAACACACCTGAGGCAGGTGCTCCACGCCGCCCCCACAACACACCTGAGGCAGGTGAAAACCGACAAGTCAGTGGCAGTAGGCAGCCCAGAAACTATCCTCGCCAGGACAGCCATCATGACGCTTCTCCCCGGGGCGTCGGTCATTTTCCCAAATATCAAGAACTGGCACGCCGAAACCGATACAACCCCCACACCGGCCCCGGTTCTCTCCACGGACCTGAACAGGGTTATGGCGGGCCCTTAATGACGTCACACCACGGCCCGGCCCCAGCGCGACCATACAACCACTCGTCTGGCCACGCCCCTTCACATTTCACTGACCAAGGACACGCCAGGCCGCACATCGCATCGCAAGTGGACTTCCCCAGCATGCCGCAGGCTAGTGGGTACGTACCCGCCGGTCACCCGTTTGCTGCGCCCGCCACAAGCCCCCGAGGGTGGGAACAATCAGGAATAACGGGCAACCCTAGCCACGATTCAGCTCAGGCCATGCAGATCATCGCCCAACTACTGCTGCCTTTCCTACCGAAGTACTAACTGTCGGCTAATCACTTGTAATGCGTGTGAGCGTTGCTTGTGAGTATCCGATACACTATCCCTTAGCCTTGATAATTGGAAATACTAATTATCGGTTACTCATTTGCAGCGAGCATGAGCGCTGCACGTGACTCTCTGGTAATAATTCAATATCTATACCCCTCATTTGTCTTGATAAAATCCGAAATAGTAATTACTGGTTACTCATACGCGGCGCGCATGCGCGTTGCTTATGACTATCTGATAATTATGTAATGTTAGTTGTGTGCACACGAAAAGACGTTAACCGCATTACATATGGAAGTTTGAACGGTGCCTTTATCTCAGATTACGACTGGACACTTGATTATAGTTTGTGACTATCATCAGACTTTTCCTATCGGAACATTTCATTTTGCCTTTTTATGTCGTTAGTGCGTGTGCACGGTCGTGCCTTTTGACAAGATTAGACTGTTGGCCAGTGGTGACTGTTGCAGGCTGTGTTGCTAATGACATTGTCCACAGGTTTTGGTGTACAAGGCACTATCCATATGATAAAGGCACAGGTCTTACGTGATTGTGACTTAATTATTGAAAAGCGCAACGGGTGACTTAGTTTGTGCGCTGTGCCGCATCTATACTAAGAATCAGAGGTCACTTAAAACCTCTGCACTCAAACCGCTGGGCGAGTGGAAAATAGTCTTTTCCGCATGCTCTGTGGTATAGATTGTGCAGATTCGTTGACATTATCAGCGCAAAACTGGACATTATCTTGTTTGCAGTGAAAACACGCTATTGCTTTAATTTGTTTTCTTGCACTGTCAGTTTATCAAATTATTTTGTGTAGTTCTGTTTGACGGTTCACCTTTACCTATCCGGTTTGCACTGTGTGTATGATTGTTATTTTTGTGTGTGTGTGTGTGTGTTTCTTTTGTGTTGTGAGACAGTTTACGTTCTTTTTGTGTTATAATCTTTTATGCCTGTGCTAGCCTCAATGGCGAAAGCGAGCATAAGGGAATGTACCTTACGTGTAGGCCATCTTAACGTGTTTCATCTTTACAATAAGATACCTGACTTAGCTTGTTTTCTTAACAATCCCACACCGTCACCGTTTCACTTGTTTGGCGTCACTGAGACACGCTTGAGCTCGAACATCAGTGATGAAGCCATTAGTATCCCTAACTTTTCTGTAATCAGAAGAGATCCTTCCTCCCCATGCCAAACAGGCATTGCCGTCTACATCCACCAGTCTATTCAACACTTAGTCCGTAGACGGCAAGATCTAGAAGCCGCAGATGTTGAGTGCGTGTGGATTGAAGTAAAGCGTCCTTTTTTGGCTCCATCATACGTAGGCTTCTTGTACCGTAACCCGGCGGCTGACTTTAGTTGGTACGACCATTTCACCTGTAACTTAGATAAAGTCTGTAAAATAAACGCCGACATCATTCTAATGGGTGATTTCAATATCAATTTACTGAAACCCCACACCGCGTGGGAAACAACATCTTCCTTATTTGGGCTGGTGCAGCTGGTGCAGTCACCCACTAGGATTACTGCTGCATCGTCCACTCTCATAGACCATATTTATACCAATAACCCTAAATCTGTGACTGACGTTTCTGTTCCCGACTTGAGCATTAGCGATCATTTCCCTCTTTAGTGTGTAACTGGGCTGCGCAAATTCCAAAGACTAAAAAGAAAGGTCATATCACCGTAACATATCGCTCTTTTAAACATTTTAACCAAAACGCATTTTTACATGATCTTAGTAATGCGTGCTTTGACTCAGTAACCGAGTCCAACGACCCAGAGGTTGCTCTATCTGCATGGTACAACATTTTCCTTGGGGTACTCACAAACACGCACCCCTCAGGGAGAGGCGTGTCAAAAGCGCGGTACTACCCCCATCGATTACAAAAGAACTGATGCAGGCCATGGAGTTTAGGAACACCCTCAGGAGAGAAAAGAAGTTTGACGAGTTTAAAAAGCAGCGTAATAACGTCAAGTATATGTTACACGAAGCGAAAAAAGCCTTTGTAAGAAATACTATTAAAAACAACAAAGACGGGTCTGCTATTTGGCGCGTCCTGAATTCCCTTACCCGAGGCTCTAGTGCATCCACGGTAATCCCTAGTGATCTATCCGCTGACATGTTTAATAATCACTTCCTGTCTGTTGCTGAAGTTTTCTCAACACAAGGAAGTGTCAATGATAAGTGTTTCGATATTTTAATTAACTACTGCAATCAGAAGACTGTGACTCCTTTTAGCATTCCATCGATTGCAATACATGAAGTAGGTAAATTCATAAGTAGTCTCGCGAACAAGAAGTCATCAGGCCCTGATGACATAAATCCTAAAGTTCTGAAACTATCCCTACCTTACATTGTTGAATCGCTGACATACATTTACAACCTATGTCTCCATCAGTGTGTATTTCCTACACAGCTTAAACTTGCAAAAGTAATTCCACTACCGAAATCCAAGGACAGGGGAAATCTGAATAATTATAGACCGATTTCGTTACTGTCCGTGTTAAGCAAACTTCTCGAGCGACATCTACACAAACATTTGTCTCAGTATTTAGAGACAAATAATATGCTTCATCCCTTCCGGTCTGGGTTTCGTCCGAAGTATTCCTGTCATACGGCGCTAAGCAGACTTGCAGATAAGTGGTTATCTAACGTAAACAATTCGCAACTAACGGGTGTTATTTACCTTGACTTTAAGAAGGCGTTTGACTTGGTTAACCACGACACTCTGATAAGCAAACTTAGTCATTATTTAAAAAACGTCTCAGCAGTTTCCTTCTTTAGTTCGTATCTAAAGGGAAGAAAGCAAAAGGTTGTAGTTAATGGATCACACTCTGAAGTGAAGGAGGTTAAGTTTGGAGTACCTCAAGGGTCAGTGTTAGGCCCTCTTCTATTTTGTTTATACATCAACGATCTGCCTCTTCACCTAACGCCAGAATCTGTCGAATGTGACTTGTTTGCTGACGATACGTCAATCCACACGGCAAATAAAAACCTTAATGTGGTTGCAGATGACTTACAACAGAGCCTTGATGAGGTGTCCGCCTGGTGTGAACGTAACTCAATGAGTATCCATCCAGCAAAAATAAAGTCAATGGTAATTGCGACACGCCAAAAACACCAATTAAGCCCCCTTTCACTTGATTTGTCCTTCGAAGGCAATTCTATTGAGCAAGTGTCTGAACACCGCCTCTTTGGAATTATCATAGATGATCAGCTCAAATGGCAGGCACACACACATAAAGTGTGTAAAACTGTTTCAAGAAACATTTTCATGCTGTCCAAACTGAAGCACTTCACTGACTTTGAAACCAGAAAATTATTTTATTATGCACATATTCAGTCCCACATTAATTATGCTTCGACGGTGTGGGATGGCTGCAGAGATGTACATTTAAAAAGACTGAACTCCTTACACAGAAGAGCAGCGAAATTAATTTTACCTGATCCTACTTTGACAACGGATGATAAGATTAATAAAGCGGGACTTCTTTCTCTCAAAAAGCAGTTTGCATTCAACAAAGGAGTTCTCCTTTTTAAGACTCGGAATGACAACACTCCGGAATATCTAACCCAGCTGCTAGTCCGGTCACAGTCCCGCTATGGCGATACAAAAAGCCTATATGTACTACCCAAAACCAGAATAGACTTATTTAAAACCAGTCTAGCATTCTCGGGGGCGACTTTGTGGAATTCGCTTCCATCCCACATGAAGACCACTCCAACGGTATCATGTTTCAAGAAAAGTCTTTTTGAACATTTATCTTCGCAGCCATAACTATCTTCAAGCTTTGCTTTCTATTCGTAGATATCATTGTTAGTAATGTACCCATTCTACTGCTGTGTATGTATAGTGCTGCTGTGTTGTTGCTTTTTTT
Organism: Semisulcospira habei; assembly: GCA_036245525.1. NCBI lineage: Eukaryota > Metazoa > Mollusca > Gastropoda > Semisulcospiridae > Semisulcospira > Semisulcospira habei. The sequence goes on from BTPG01000001.1 coordinate 248,609,075, forward strand.
TTTTTCTCCCCTTACCATTGCTCCAACTCCCCCAACACACCGTAGGCGTTCGTCCTATACATGTATTAATGTAATGTAATTGTTGTGTTGTAGATGTAGCAACGGCAGATTTGAAAAATGGCATTGCCTCTGGCATTGTTAATATCTTTACCGTTGTAAAATAAAGATTCATTGATTCATTGATTCTCTCTCTCTCTCTCTCTCTCTCTCTCTCTCTCTCTCTCTCTCTCTCTCTCTCTCTCTCTCTCTCTCTCTCTCTCTCTCTCTCTCTCTCTCTCTCTCTCTCTCTCTCTCTCTCTCTCTCTCTCTCTCTCTCTCTCTCTCTCTCTCTCTCTCTCTCTCTCTCACCCTTGTTGTTAGGTAACTGATGTCGTTTGATGATTACTTCTTTAGCTAAGGACAAACTGAAGCATATCATAAGATCTTTTTTCTTCACGTTTTATTTTCTATCCTTGTCGCAGATGTATCAACAGCAAGTTATAGAAATAAAATGGGGGGATGGACATGGTATGGCAAGGATATCTTTTCGCAATTCCTACTCTATGGTCATCTTCCGCCACTGTTTTATCTCATAACATCCTGTTTGCACTCTTGGTCCTTTCAGCCGCACTAATATTACTCGTCAGTTAGGCAGTAAGTGCCCGCACCACAAGCTGGCCAACAGAAATATGTTTTCACCATGTGCATTATCGTTCACAATTTATTTCTCTTAGTCGCAGTTTTTAAAAAAAAAAATATTTACTTTTATTTTTTGGGACAGTGACTAACAGAAATAAAAACGCATTGATGCGCAAGGTAAAAAAAAATTTAAAAAAAAACAACCAACAGCATTTCTCAACCATGCCCTGCGGCAAGCACTGTTTCATACACACATCAAACACTTGACTGTCAGCGTCTTCAACTAACACGTGATTTAAATCCTGCTCATATGCAAAATAAAGCGACTAACACGACGATTTATAGACTGACACACAAGAGCACCATGCAATAAATAAAAAATTCGCCGCAACTGAAGACTTGTTAGCAGCCGCGTCCTACAAGCACCTCTCGATAAACCGACAGCCTGCCCTTCTACATCTGCAAGAGGCATAGATCCTCATGAGCCTCCGCGACAGCGGGGGCTCATGAGAATCTATGCCTCTTGCTAGTGGCAGTTTACATCACTTAAACTTGATTTCAGTCAGCCAGCCGGGTTTAAGGAAAGATTGTCAACGCGAGGAGATTATCCAAACAACACTCAACAACAAGGTTATCGCCAAATAAATAGAGGCTGAAATCACGTGGATGACATGACTGAAGAAGGCAAAGAACGCATCATGCTTGAAAACAGAATGTAATTGAAAAAAATGGCATATTTAAAAGGGGGGAGAGGGGATCAAACATTTTTAAAGCCCCCGGCACATATTTACAGAGGGGAAAGCATGATTTATTATGTTTCTTGAACTTTTGCGAGAGGTGGAGGGTGGAGGTGTGGTGATGGGTGGTGCGTGCGAGGAGTCGGGGACTATTTTTTATTTTTTTTTAGAGGGGGGGGGGAGGGGGAGGTAATAAATGTTTGAATATGATAAAATATGTAGCATCGTCTTCTGCGTGCAGCTGTGAGGTTGCGTTTATGCCAAACGACTCCAAACAACGAAAGAGAGCGAAAGAACAGACAGCACTCCAGACATCTCCAAGAGGCATAGATCCTCAAAAACCCTCCGGGCTCTTGAGGATCTGTGCCTCTTGGAGATGTTCGGAGTGTTGTATATCCTTATAATGGAAGCTGGTTATCTGCCGTGACAGATCTCGGTCGTTGTTGGGAGACATTCAGCACCGTAAACACAACCTCACTAGTGTTAACATAACCCGTGGCTGCATGACAAGGCGTTTAAACACAGGAATTGTAATCCGTAATATAAAGATGGCATGTTCAAGAATACAACACACACACACACACAAACAGACGTCTCTTGAAAACGTTTTACACTTCAGATTGCAATGGAATGCAGTGCAATGGAATGAGCAGAATGCAAAGGAGTGCAGTGCAATGGAATGAACAGAATGCAATGGAACGAACATGTTAAAGCGACCTGCACCAGGCCATAATGGGTGAATAGACCACAGCAGCTCCTTCTTAACTTATTGTGCCCGAGGTACGAAATACCCACATTTTGCAGTTATCCTCCGAGGACTGCGATTACAATTCAGGAGACAGATCGACCATGATAGTTCAAGGGTGGTGGCAGAATAGCTTGGCGCCCATAGGCGCCAAGCTATTCTGCCACCACCCGTGAACTATCATCGTCGAGCCATATTTTGCTGTGGTGTGTCGCGGGCAGAATGAGTTAATTTTCCTCAGAATTTTTTTTTACAATAATGCCGGACAATATGGCTCACTCACGCAGCCTCTCATCAATAGCTGCTAAAGCGTCGTAAAGCGTTGCCGCCGGCAAGTATTGATGCGGGATGCCTTGAATGAGTCAAATGTCGTACAAATAAAAACTTTAATTTTCTGCTCTTCTTCTCCTTTCAACGCAGGAGAGTTCCACCGACTCGCACCAGGGGCAGTGTAAACGTCTTTTATGTGTGGACACTAACATGGATGATGAAAAGAAGGGTAGAAACAACTGCCGGGGGCGGGGGGGGGGGGCTCATGAGGATCTATGCCGCTTACAGTCGGATAGTTCTCATTTTGTCTCGGCAATGAAGGGGTGAACCCTTTTCCTGCCACATTTTTGTGTCTGAATTCGTTGTTAATCCCACCACCAAAACCGTCCAAGAAACATAGATATAAATTGGTCTCAGCAAGAGGCATAGATCCTCATGAACCCCCCCCCCCGCAGGCTCATGAGGATCTATGCCTCTTGCGGCCGGATCGGGCTCACTTCTTCTCGGCAGTGAAAGCGTTAAGGTTTTTCACGCGCACTCCTTACTCTTTCTCTGCGGCGGAAAACTCCGCTGTTGGTGTGACGCTTGGCAAAACTATGGCCGCAGATAAAACTCCGCTGTTGGTGTGACGCTTGGCAAAACTACGGCCGCAGATAAAACTCCGCTGTTGGTGTGACGCTTGGCAAAACTACGGCCGCAGATAAAACTCCGCTGTTGGTGTGACGCTTGGCAAAACTACGGCCGCAGATAAAACTCCGCTGTTGGTGTGACGCTTGGCAAAACTACGACCGCAGATAAAACTCCGCTGTTGGTGTGACGCTTGGCAAAACTACGGCCGCAGATAAAACTCCGCTGTTGGTGTGACGCTTGGCAAAACTACGACCGCAGATAAAACTCCGCTGTTGGTGTGACGCTTGGCAAAACTACGGCCGCAGATAAAACTCCGCTGTTGGTGTGACGCTTGGCAAAACTACGGCCGCAGATAAAACTCCGCTGTTGGTGTGACGCTTGGCAAAACTACGACCGCAGATAAAACTCCGCTGTTGGTGTGACGCTTGGCAAAACTACGGCCGCAGATAAAACTCCGCTGTTGGTGTGACGCTTGGCAAAACTACGGCCGCAGATAAAACTCCGCTGTTGGTGTGACGCTTGGCAAAACTACGGCCGCAGATAAAACTCCGCTGTTGGTGTGACGCTTGGCAAAACTACGACCGCAGATAAAACTCCGCTGTTGGTGTGACGCTTGGCAAAACTACGGCCGCAGATAAAACTCCGCTGTTGGTGTGACGCTTGGCAAAACTACGGCCGCAGATAAAACTCCGCTGTTGGTGTGACGCTTGGCAAAACTACGGCCGCAGATAAAACTCCGCTGTTGGTGTGACGCTTGGCAAAAGTACGGCCGCAGATAAAACTCCGCTGTTGGTGTGACGCTTGGCAAAAGTACGGCCGCAGATGGATTAACTGCCCATGTTATTTGATATTACGACGTTAACTCATTCGAGACATGCTGCAACCGGGTACGAGGCGTCTCGAATGTGTTAATTACCACCGAGATACAGCTAGTGGGATGCGTCAGAATGTCATTTAAATCAAGACTGCAAAACTTACAGTTGATAAGAGAAGAACCCGAAGGAGAGAGAAACACGCTTAGAAAGGACAGTTACAACACAGTTTATTAATATTTCGGGTATTTAACCTTGTTCAAATGGACAAGCAAAAAAGTATGGAGATCATTTGCCACATTCTTCTTCGCTGACAAGATAAGCAGTGATGTACATTTTTGTAATATTAATAAATTGTGTTGTAACTGTCTTTTCTAAGCGTGCTTCTTTCTCCGTTGGGTTGTTCTCCGTATTTCACACGCTTGACAGTCATCTTTTTGGTCTGGATTTTACAGTTAATAAGGCTCAGATGAGTTCATCAAGATTGGTATGTCCCTCTCTCTCTCTCTCTCTCTCTCTCTCTCTCTCTCTCTCTCTCTCTCTCTCTCTCTCTCTCTCTCTCTCTCTCTCTCTCTCTCTCTCTCTCTCTCTCTCTCTCTCTCTCTCTCTCTCTCTTATCTCTGTTGGGTCCCAACCTCGGCGTCGACCCAACCTCGGCCAAAAGATACATATACTGCTCACAAATAGTAAGGTATATTAACTTTTCAGCTTGAATTACTTAAAGTCCTCAGAATCGGTATTATCACGGGTATATCAGTGACTAGCCATCCCACTGGCCTACAATTTCACAACATTGTTGTGACATATAGTGCTCACAAAAAGTAAAGGACGTATCACATTTAGCCTGAACTATTAAAATGTCCCAAAATGTTTAAACATTAATCAGACCAAAACGTTGACTGCAGTTTCACGATGTAAGGTGTTTTCCGACATTTTAGTAATTCAAGCTGAAATTATGACAGTGGTCCCTTACTTTTTGTGAGCACTATGTCACACCAATGTTGTGAAATTGTAGGCCACTAGGATGGCTAATCACTGATATACCCGTTATTATACACATTTTGAGAACCTTTAGTAATTAAAGCTGAAAAATCAATGTACCTTACTATTCTTTTAATATTATGTGTCACTCTGGCCGAGGTTGGGTGGACTCCGAGGTTGAGACCCAACACCCTCCCCATCCCCCCCTTTTATTTCTTTTCTTCTCGTACATCAGCGATGACTCGACCAAGAAGGTTGCCAAGAAAGTGGTGCTTGTCCTCTGCCGCGTCCTTTCTCGCCTTTTTATTGAGGCGGTAAGTACAACAACAACAATAAACAAAAACCGATATGCGCACGTGTATACTCTCCACAGCCGCACGCTTTTTAACTGCCTCCGTCAGAGGAGGACGGATGAGGTCGATCAAAAGTCAGCAACAGACATAGATAACAAGTAGAGTCAGCAAGATCCATAGATCCTCATGAGCCCCCGCAATTGCGGGGGCTCATGAGGCATCTATGCTTCTTGCTGAAGCGACTTGATATCTATTTTCCCTTGATGGTGGAAGGATCCGGGTGAGAGGGTGTTTAACGACCCTCGACGATACAACGGCCGCAACTCGTTGTTGAAAACGAAGGACACGGTAGGTCAGAAGGGCTGTAAATTAAAATGTGTCAAAAGCTTTCCAGTCGCCCGGCCGAAACTGTTGCTACTCGTTACATCTATAATTAGGACTCTGACGCATACATAATAAATAAATCAGCGCATTAAATAGCCGCTTTATGACAATTGAAAATCGGCTCAAAGCGCCGTCGCGAACTAAACCCAACAAGCACTACGCTCACGTGAATCACGCGCATTCACTCACACACTGTACATAAACACAGAACATTCACGTGGTGCTAAGGGCAAGCTCAAGCGAGCTACTAAAGCTTTCGAAATTCAAATCGTTTATGTTTGAAATTTGATTAATTGGGCTGAAATTGATACCAAAGTCGTGGGGGAGGAAGAGCCGGAGTACCCAGAGAAAGAACCCCCGACGGTCCGCCCGAATTGACGGTAACACTTACTAGAGGAGAAAAGTCCGACGCCGAAACCGGGTATCAAACCTCGCACCTCTAGCATTGGTGGCAGGCGCTTTTACCGATGCGCCACGGACCGCCGACCAAATAGGTGACGGCACACAGACCAAATAGGTGACGGCACACAGACCAAATAGGTGACGGCCCAGCGTGTAAAATGCCAAGAAATTCCCTACAAATAGAGAAACACGCTTAGAGAGGAAACGTGCATCACAATTACATAAATGTCCAGCAAAGATAAAAAAATAAGCTTAGAAAGCCATGTAAAACACAATTGTTTTGTAAATTGTCTTGCAACAAGTCATGTCCATTCAAAGCGTGTTTCTTTCTAAGCTTTATGTTGGGAATTTTTTTATAATTAGGACGAATTGGGTGGGGGTTGTGGTAGGGGCGGGGGGGGGGAGAGAGGGGGCGGGAGAGGGGGCGGGGGGGGGCCGAGGGGGCCGAGGGAAGGGAGGTGGGGGGGTGAGGGTGGGCGGGAGAGGGTTGAAGGAAGGGGGGGGGGGGGGTTGAGGGGTGACATTTAAAGGGGTGTGCATCAAACTGACTTCGTGACCTGACTGGTGCAAAACAATTGTGCAAATCCTCAGTGGTCCGTGCCCATTTTTTAAAATCACTTTCGCTTGTCAAACGACGTTAAGCAAGAACGGCTCTCTCTCTCTCTCTCTCTCTCTCTCTCTCTCTCTCTCTCTCTCTCTCTCTCTCTCTCTCTCTCTCTCTCTCTCTCTCTCTCTCTCTCTCTCTCTCTCTCTCTCTCTCTCTCTCTCTCTCTCTGCATGCGTCAGTGTGTGGTATGTGTATGTTTACATGTCTATGTCATTTATGTAGTAGATGTAGCAACGGCAAGTTTGAAAACTGGTCCTGTTACCAATAACTTCTACCGTTGGAAAATAAAGGTTCATTGTTCATTGTTCTCTCTCTCTCTCTCTCTCTCTCTCTCTCTCTCTCTCTCTCTCTCTCTCTCTCTCTCTCTCTCTCTCTCTCTCTCTCTCTCTCTCTCTCCCCCCTCTCTCTCTCCCCCCGATCACTGTCTTGATGTTTGAATGTTGTTTATTCACGTAAATTTGCTAATTCTTCACTTTAGGGTGTTTTTCGCCGCAAATACAGGCTATAAGAAAGTATTCCCAGTGTAAATTTTCATTTTTGGAAAGTGCAGGCTATTCTGTTCAGTTCAGTCCAATTTCGTTTCTTTCAGTTCCACTCTTTGTCTGTCGATGTGCCTCGAACTGTGTATCTGCCTACCTGCCTGCTTGCCAGCCTGTCTGTTTGTGTGCTTGTCTGTCTGCCTACGTGACCGTCTGTCTGTCTTTCTGATGACACGTCCGTAACAACCGCAAACTCATAATTAACACGAATTATTTTTTTTTTAATGAAAAGAAAAGGGGAGACTGCCAGTGCTAATATTTTAGGAAGGTTACAAAGTATAATAGCACTATCAGGGGAGAGAAGTGTGCATGATCGACCAGTGATCATAGATCTACTGTGGCCAAAGCACACAACAACAAAAAAGAGATAGGAAAGAGAGGGGCGCTAAAAGAGTGACTGAAAGCAATGCATATGGAAGCCCCCCCAAAGGGGGGCGTATCACATATCCCACTGTTCCAGCCACTCAGTGCATGGAAATTTAAATCTAGGTCCCCCTTAGCCGGTGTGGACAGCTGTTTCGGTCTTGGCGACCTCTTCAGCACACCATCGGCGATACTGGAGGAGGCAGGAATTTCTGCCTACCTGCAATGACAACCACATTTTACTGTGGTGTCTGCAGGGGCATACATTCCATGCCACCACCTAGAGCCAAATTTCCATGCACCCTAAAAGAGAACCTACCAAAAGGGGGGAAGGGGTTGCAGTCGATATTGTAGTAGTAAATGAAAAGAAAAGGGGAGACTGCCAGTGCTAATTTTTTAGGAAGGTTACAAAGTAAAGTAGATAATAGCACTGTCAGGGGAGAGAAGTGTGCATGATCGACCAGTGATCATAGATCTACTGTGGCCAAAGCACACCAAAAAAAAAGAGATAGGAAAGAGAGGGGGCGCTAAAAGAGTGACTGAAAGCAATGCATATGGAAGCCCCCCGCCCCCCCCCCCCTCGAAGGGGGGCGTATCACATATCCCACTGTTCCAGCCACTCAGTGCATGGAAATTTAAATCTAGGTCCCCCTTAGCCGGTATGGACAGCTGTTTCGGTCTTGGCGACCTCTTCAGCACACCATCGGCGATACTGGAAGAGGCAGGAATTTCTGCCTACCTGCAATGACAACCACATTTTACTGTGGTGTCTGCAGGGGCATACATTCCATGCCACCACCTAGAGCCAAATTTCCATGCACCCTAAAAGAGAACCTACCAAAAGGGGGGAAGGGGTTGCAGTCTATATTGTAGTAGTAAATGAAAAGAAAAGGGGAGACTGCCAGTGCTAATATTTTAGGAAGGTTACAAAGTAAAGTAGATAATAGCACTGTCAGGGGAGAGAAGTGTGCATGATCGACCAGTGATCATGTAGCCTCTGATTAGCTTACCATCTGGGAAGGCGCCCAATTAATCATGCACTAACCTAGGACTATTACGGCCGATGCAGCTACAGCACTTTGCGGTGAGAGTGTTAATACGCAGGGGACCCTGATGATGGGTGTGTATTAGCTGAGTGAAAAATGCCGGACCGACCTCATCACTGCTAGTGGCTAGACACTTTCCACAGATTCCCTGATTCACTAGATGGCGTGAGCCCTAAACGATGCCAACAAGAGGCGCCGATCATCACGAGCCCCCGCGACTGCGGGGGCTCATGAGGATCTACGCCTCTTGCGCATGGGTGCTGCTCACTGTGATAAAGCAGTGAAAGTCGTTACTGAAGGTAATGAACGAGGGAGTATGACACACACACGCACACACACAACATAGGCATGGTTTGTCTGCGTGGATGAATGGCGAAGATAACACGGAAGTGCTCTACAACATTCATTTTGTTTCCTGTCGTCTAGTTGTACAGCAGAACCTGTTCTGAGCGACCACCCCTGTTAGAGAACACCTATCATCAAAGATCACCATTTAGGTGGCTGAAGCCACCCAAGTCTTGGCCTTTTATGACAGGCGACACTGTTTGCCTTTAAAGACTTCGCTTGAGAGAACACCTATCTTTTACAACCACCTCAGTTTTCTTACCAAAAAAAAGACAGTTGTTCAAAACGGGTTCTACTGTACTGTGGCATATTTTACAGAGTGTATCCTTTTAGCCCTGACACAAGAACATGAAAGTTCAAGTGTGGTGTTAGAATAGCTTAGCACCTCACGAGTTGTCGGAAATGGATCAGCGATGATAGTTCAAGGGTAGTGCCGGATTAGCGTGGCGCCTGGAAAGGCGCCAAGCTAATCTGGCATTACCCTTGAACTGTCATGGACGATGCATCTCCGACGTGAATGTGAGAACTAGCTTGGTCCTGACTCACCCCGGTCTGTCAAGATGACACAATCCTTGTGTCCATGTCTGTTGTACATTTCCTACTTCCTACTTCCTGTGGCTGAGATATTCATGCCCACGGCGGAAATAAACACAAGTTAACTTATGGGTAGCTTATATTGAACAGGACTGCAAATGCGGGACTTTGACATTGAATGTCCACTTTGTGAATCCGTTCTATAGCTGTTTGCTTTCATCCTGTTTTATTCTATTTGTTTGTTTGTTTGTTTGTTTGTTTGTTTGTTTGTTTGTTTGTTTGTTTGTTTGTGTTTCTTTCTGTCTTTCTTTGTTTCATTTGTTTCGTTTTGATTCGTTTCGTTTCTTCTTGTTTTGTTTTATCTGTTTTATTTTTCTATCTTGTTTGCTTGCTTACTTACTTGCTTGTTTCATTGTTTGCATGTTTACGTACTTGCTTGTTTCCTTGATTGTTTGCTTGTTTCCTGATTGATTACTTCCTTGCTTCCTTGTATGTCTGTTTGTTACAGTAACTATAAGTTGAGAAAAGAGCCAGTCAAAAACACTTTGTAACTAATGCATAAACCAATGAAAATCTGTGAAATTGTATGCGTCTGGCAAACAGCCAACCAATTCTTTCTTAGCTGATATAATCGTAGCTAATCAACCAATGAAAGCTGTCGACTCATGTGCTAGCGTGCGATATGGATGCTGGGACCTTTTACAAATTAGAATCGATACGCATCAGGTATTATTTGCATGAATGAGCATGAAGCTTGCTCAAGCAACAACTTAAGTAGTGGCTTGTGCAGGACTTAGGCTCACTCAGACAACTTAGAACAGGAAAAAATGGTGTTTTGTTTTGGGGTAACTGATATACCCCAGGTAATCAACCACCAATGAAAACTGTCGACTCGTGAGGTGAAGGGCGACACGGATGCAGGAGCAGCTTACAAATGATAGTCGATTTACATCAGATAAACAACCAACCGAATCCTGCGTAACTGATATACCCATCGTCATGAGATAGTCGTCGAAGTTACTGAGCTTTAACGCCGTTTAATGACTAACTACGAATGAGGTTATGTTTACGCCGAACGACTCCAACAACGAACGAGAGCAAAGTCAGGGCAGTAACTCACTTGTGCCATCATCATAGACAACACTCAAAACATCTCCAACAGGCATTGATTCTTATGAGCCAAAAACTGTGCCAAAAGCATACACAACACTCTCCGGGGAATTGGGTGGCTTGGTGGTAGAGCGTTCGACTTTCGTCCGCAAGGTCCGGGTTCGAATCCATCTGTGGTCAAAATTTGTTCAGACTAAATCACCTTCGTGGTGGACAAAAGACGTTAAGCCCTAAACGTTCAATGTTCAAAACATCTCCAAGAGGCATAGATCCTCATGAGCCCTCCGGGCTCACGAGGACCTATGCCTCTTGGAGATGTTTGGAGTGTTGTCTAAGCTTATGGTAAAAGGTGATTATCCGCCGTGATTTCGTTCTCGTTCGTTGTTGGGAGTCGTTCGTCGCAAAAGCAACATCACTATAAGCTATAGAAACGTATCCTCACTAATTATCGATATATCACAGCTAGTGAACCAATGAAAACGTTCGACTCACGTGGTGGAGGGCGATACGGGCGCCGGGACAGTCGTGACGCCTGGTGTGGGGGTTCCGACTCCAGACGAGACATAAGTGACCACTTCGTTGACCAGCTGCATGGCACCTGGGGAGGGGGCCGAGGACTTGGTGCAGTCCGCGGCCAGAAGGCGGTTAGCCAGGCCGTTGTCGGGACTGAAGATGCCCACGTAATACGGCACGATCATGTTGAGGGGGAGCTGCTTGGCGTCCAGCGTGGCGGTGAGGTCGGTTTCCGGATCAGAAAAAAAAGTTAACCACAGAGGGTTTGACCGAAGGCTTGATGCTGAGGGCACCACAAACACTTGCACCCACGAACAGTAGCTTTCCTGTGCGGTGTTTCACCCGCGACTGTTTCGATATATAGATCACAGCAACCACTTTTCACGAGCTCACAAAAGTAGGTTGTTTTCGTGCGGTCTTTAATTCCTGTCTGTCTCCTCGAACTGAACAGAATCGATTTGAATTCAGCACGTGGTGTATTTTCATTCAACTGTTCTGTATCGCCTTCGGTTCAGTACGGATTCGCCTCTTCCACTGTGGGTATTATCTCCCTTTCTTTCTCCACTTGTTTGCTTGCAATGTCAAGTGATTTTGTGATAAAACTATTTCAACGATATGCTCCTATCGTTTGAAACTTGGAGAGTTTTAATGCAGGTACACATGTGAGCGATAAACTCGCCCCGGTTATGAAGAAGAACTTTTTTGTATCGTGGTCAGAGTGTAATGGGTGTACGATTTCCGTTCAGCTGTTAGGCTGTGCTCTGGGAGTGTGATGGTCGCGACACCTTTATTGTCTGTGTTTTAACTGTCGTCTGTCTTTACGCGGGTGGTGTACTCCTCAAGAGTGAAGATTACCACTGCAACATAAGTGACAATTAGTTACCTACGGCAGTTCTGTTCTGCGTAGTTCCTTACAGGTTTGTCCTTTACGGTACCTGCTTTGACGTGTGAAGGTTACAGAACTGAAAAACACAACTGCGTGCTGGATGTGATTTTGGACCTTACGGCGTCAGCCGTAAGGTTCAAAATCACAGACCAGCACAGGTTACGTAGCTATTTATTATCCGTGCTTATTGTCGGAGTCTTTCTGCATCGCTGCCTGCTTACTTCACCACGAGTGAAGGTTCGAAACGCGACCACTCAGAACACGGTCCATACTAAAACACGATGACCGTTGTTAAACTTGTTAGAGTGGATCACCGGTGCTAGCAAGTTCTGGGCGACATTTTAATTCGTTGACAGAAAAATTAGACCGTTAGCTGTAGGGTTTTGCTGTCGAGGTCACGAAGTTTTATGACTGTGTCGGCACATAGCTGAAGGATCCATATATCGCCGACAACGAGCTCTCTGACATGAATTGTACTGCGAGTAATCAGTGGGTGTCCCTAAACAGGCCGTGCTCTGCGATGACGTAAATTAAAGAGAAAAAAAATGATTATAAGTGAAATCTCATCCCGTATTCACTCAAATCTTTTAAAATAAAGCGTGCACTGCGCACTGAAAATAGAAATGACAAAGTTGGTGGCCTGCTGTTCTGACTCATTTAAAACGTAAAATGACAAAAATGACGTCGTTTCCCTGACAGATTACGTTTGACTCAAACTTCCTCTTACGCGTACACACTTTCCTGATGCGTTTGTTGTTGCCGCTCAGTGACTTTTACGACATGGCGTCTTTTTTCTCACGTTCTATTTAACATTCAACCCTGACATATTAAAACAAGATCCATGATAGTTTTACGGTGGTGCCAGAATATCTTGTCGTCTATAGGCGCCAAGCTATTCTGGCACACCACCGTAAAACTGTCTTTGTCAATCTGTCTCTCGAGCCGCGAGGACATCTTGAATTAAGTGCTAGGTGTGATAACAGTCCAACTGGTGCATGCGATCAACTTTCCTGTATTCAGGTGTAAATCTAACCAGCACGAATCTAACCAGCGTAAATCTGTCCCAGGCGTAAATCTGAAGTAGAAATTTGCGCTGCCTCCAAACCGCCTATATTAATACAAAACTTTGAAAGTGAATCTACACAGCCACGATTCTCCCATTATGGATCCACACAGGCTTGAATTCACCCTGGGTGGAAAAGCGGCAGTGGAGTTGCTTTGGATAGATTTCGCTGCGTAGATTTCCGCCTATTTATAGGGAAATTGACCCCCTCAGCCATAATACCACACACACACACACACACACACACACACACACACACACACACACGCGCGCGCGCGCGCGCGCGCGCACACACACACACATCCTCCTCCAAACGGCGTTTCTATGCTATTCTCATTGACCTCAGTGAATGACTTTCGAGATGGGTTGCCTGCACACACAGCACTAAACGAAAGGTCGACAGACGACTGTAACTTTCTCTAACAGCGCTCGAACGTCCAAACGATGAGATGTCTGTTTCATGAAACCCTGTATTCATACTGACCCTAGTAACTTTCGAAATGGGTTGCCAGTACATACGGAGCTAAATGGGAGGTCGACAGTGTAACGTCCCCAAGTCAGTCTTACCGCCCTGCAAAGTCCAAACGATGAGACGTCTGTTTCTTGAATCAATAGCCCACAGATGTCCTTCCACCAGCACACGACACTTTTCACTGACGATTCCTTCGTCACACTTTTCTGTTTTATTCCCCCGTGTCCTCGTTGACTTTCCCCCCTGTCCAAAGCTCGCACTGACTTCACTTCACCACGCGCGCGCTCTAAGGACGCTGTGCAGCAGACGACATAAAACTGGAGAAGGGAGGAGCGCTCCGCAGCAAATGAGACGGGCTTCTGTCATTGGAGAAGATTGACACGAGATCCGGGTAAAAACACATACATGTGCGCCCGCAATACACGTTGCGATGGCGATCGTCTGTGGCGGTCGGCTGGTCCAGTATAGATGTTTATGTCCTGAAGGTTAAGGTCAGGTCACGAACTTCACTTCAGTTGGCCTTACTTCAATGCAGACGGTTAGCAACTGAGTAGGTACGGGACTGACTTTGCTGCGTGTATTAGGAAGCAACGCTGGAAGACACTCATGTGATTTCCATGCAAAGATTTCGAGGCCGTCACTATGAAAGTTCTTCCAACCAGTTAAGTCTGTGTGAGCTCCGACCAGCGTTGAAACTAAACTTGCATTATGTGCTGGTCTGTGACATCGGGCCTTACGGCCTTTGGCCGTAAGTGTGAGGCCCAAAGTCACAGACCAGCACACAAGCGTAACACCCGAAGACACAGACCAGCGCGTATTTTTATATTCAAGGTGAAATGAGTCAAATTGCAATCACCGTTTTTGGCAATGGATCAGTTATGATGGTGGTCCATACCGGCAATACACAATATGATTTTTTTTCCCTCGTTACTATACGGCAAAAGCCAATTTCTCCATATTTGAAAAAAGCTAGATTTTCATTGTATAACAATAAAAATCTCGCTTTTCTAAAATATGGACCTAATGGCATTTGCCACTTAATGGCAGAGTTGCAGACATTCGTCTTTGAAAAAAATGTTTACCTTGCAAAGAGATTCGCTCGACTGATAAGGTCAGCTTTAACTCATTCGAGACGTGCCGCCTCCGGATACGCGGCATAAGCCGCGTATCCGGAGGCGGCACATCTCGAATGAGTTAACCTGGGAGTGAACATTCCATTGAAGATTTCTACCACGTGACCGTAAACGACTGTCCAATTTTAGTGAATTGCAAGACTTTCATTGTAAATTATTTCAGTTGATTGTCACAAAAATGGGCTTACTATCTTTTTGCTTTCACGTGGTACACTTGACATTTACCTGAATTCTTTTTACTATTATTTTTCCATTTTCTCGGATCAGACAAAAGTACATGTTGAGACATCACACAAGCACACGTTTGTTCAAAATACAAGTATGGGCCTTCTCTGGACAGATGCAGTCTTAAATAAATTAACCTTTAGACGTTTGTTGTGAAGTATTTTGCTGCGTGATTTAGTACATTGTGTGGCTCAATGCTCGCAGACACCGACACACATAATGATATACAGTCGCTTTGAATCAAGAACAAGAAGAAAACGTTGGAAGCACCTCTTTCCTGGTGACCTGAACACACGAATATGCAGCAAACGACATCAACGGACACAACTTACAACTGTATAAGCTGACAGTGACAGCCACGACACAGTATTTACGCTGGCTATGCTCAGATCCTCCTTTGTACCTCAAACGCCCCCGCCCACCATCATCCGCTACTGCAAGAGACATAGATGCTCATGAGCATTCGCACATTTTAGGCCACAGGATGGGAGGTACATTTACGGCATGGTTCTTGTGCAAGACATGTGTATCGGCTTTACTCAACTCCTCCGAATTAGTTAACCCTCCCCATTCCCTTCACTCCCTGACTGCCGAGAAAGAGCCAGTATAACCCGACTGCAAGAGACATAGATCCTCATGGGCCCCCGCAGCGTAGATCTACATGGGCGTCTGCAGGTGCAGGGGTTCATGAGGATATAATTATATGCCTTACTTCAAGCCCTTGCCTGCTGAGGAAAACAAAAGTCAACACAAGCCAACTGCAAGAGACATAGATCCTCATGAGCCCCTGCAGTTGCGGGAGCTAATGAGGATCTATGCCTCTTGCTGACACCGTTTTGAATCCTTGTTCGTTGAATGGTTGAACCATGCGGTATGCGTACCTCCCTTATAATTATGTACGTCCTTTCTTGTGCGTACTTCTCTGACACAGTCCCCTTGTCTCCAAACACCCTTGCCTCAATGCCCCTAACTAACATACATACTCCCCCTACTCCCCCCCCTCCACACACACACACACACACACACACACACACACACACTCCAAACTGACAGCTAACCCCTAAACCCCACCCCCACCCCCTACCCCCCACCCGGCCCACACCCTTCCTCTACTCCGTCCCTCTTCGTCCCATATACTTCATCTTGCGTCCACAGCAAGACCATTCGTGCCTGCTGGCTATTTTTGAAGACCTGTCCGGCAGAACAATGCGGTGGTACACACTCCGCGGAACGCTTCCGCGCTATACTGGCACTGCCAACAAACGATCTTCGCAGTACATTTATTTTTATCTAGAGAACGACAATCATGATAGCGCGGGTCAAATCATGTTTGTGAGTCTTCCTGAGCTACAGTAATTATAGAGATAGACTCGATCGCTTGCGTCACCACCCTGGTCCATGCAAAACAACTGAGAAGAAGAGCAAAATGGGATCAGAATTGTAAGCAAAGGTCCTCGGGCCGACGCAAGCCTTCGCTGGCCCGCGCTTGTCCGTGCGCGGGCCAGCGAAGGCTTGGCGTCCACCCGGGGACATTTTTCTCAGTCTCTGTGGATACGATGAAAGCCTCAAGCTTACCATATATACTAAGAAGTACCCAACGGAGAAAGAAACACGCTTAGAAAAAACGGTACAACACAATTTATTAATATTTCGGGTAAATACCCTTTGTCAAAATAGACAAACAAACAGAGACATTAGCCGCTACTTATCTTCATAAATGCAGAAGGAATGTGGCCAAAATAAATAAATTGTGTTGTACCGTTTTTTCTAAGCGTGTTTCTTTCTCCGTTGGGTACTTCTTTGCATTTCACACGCTTGGCAGTCACCTTTTTGGTCTGGATTGTTTACCATATATACTGCCCTGCGAAGGCAAAATGCAGTAAGTCCAGTTCTGTGAAAAGCCAGATGTTCATTGTATTGCAATGGGAATCTCGCTTTTCGCAAAAACGGACTTCCGGTCTTTTTGCCTTCACATGTTCGCAGGGCAGGGCGAGCGTGGATTGTCACTCTCCAAAAACGCCGATTGCGTCCGGTGACTGAACTCCAAATGAAGACTTCTTTCGTGTAAGGTGCAAGGAACGTGTGTAAACCTCTGAAATGAACCCCATTAGTGCCGAGAAAAATTGAAAAATTGACCACCGCCCAACTGCAAGAGGTTTAGATCCTCATGAGCCCCCGCAGTCGCGGGGGCTCATGAGGATCTATACCTCTTGCTGAAACCACTTTGTACCCATGTTCTTTTGACGGCTGGGCATTTGGACGTTGAATTTACAATGATTTCCAATATAATTCTGCGTCCACTGACAGTGAAAGTGTTAATTATCTCACTGCCGAGCAAAAAGTTAACTAATAATAATAATAATACCGTTATTAATATATAGGCGCTTTTTCTCAATTTTTGTGTGAATCGACTCAAAGTGCCGCGAACTGAAACCCAACACGCACACTCACGTAACAGACACGGATTTACGCCGAAGACAATCACAGTACAAGACAGACGAAGAAGGGCCAGTTCAGCGACTGAAGTTACAGAGATTTTTGATGGCTTGTATTTGAAATTGGTAAAGTGGCCTGAAACCGGTACCAAAGTGGGGGGGTGGGGGGGTGGGGGGTGGGGGGGGTGGAAAAACCGGAGTACCCGGAGAAAGAACCCCCGACGGTCCGCCCGAATTAACGGTGACACTTACCAGAGGAGAAAAGTCCGACGCCGGAACCGGTTTTCGAACCTCGCACCTTTGGCATTGGTGGCAGACGCCTTAACCACTGCGCCACGGACCGCCCCACGGAACTGAACGCGACCTAACTGCAAGAGGCATAGATCCTCATGAGCCCCCGCGACTGCGGGGGCTCGTAAAATCTATGCCTCTTGCTGAGGTTACTTTATGTCAGTGTTTCTTTGGACAGTTGTGGCTTTTGTTCGTTCAGTGGACACATTTCAAAAACAAAATGAACGTCCGTTGCCAGGGAAGGGGTTAAGGAATCCTTTAGCTCTACAAGCAGCAAGACAATGGACGTTTCCCGATTGTGTACTTTTCCGCGACCCCATTTCTGATGACGTAGTACGCTGGAGGGCAAAGCGGTGTGGAGACTCTACACGATTATTCAGCAGAGTGGGGGCTGTAGCAAAAACAATGTCCAAACCTGGAGTTAAACCGTCTGAAAAGTATATAGATACTCTAGATTCAGTATCTAGAAACCGTTATGAGATGAAATTGCGAGCAGTTGGCGGGTTAGATCCCTAACGAAAACTGTCAGTGGAGTGACGATGTCGGACTTCTACCTCCGGTTGCTCAAGACATTTCAGAATATTTGGTTCATCGCACCAGCTACTACACAAGAAAAGCCTTCAAAGCAAACAAACAGCTTGGAGCACACAATCAACACACAGCCGGCCGATAAAAAAACAGGCCATTTCATCGGATAGTGTGCGATGTGATACGGCACTTTTTTACAAACGGTCCGCTGACGAAGAGGAGTACCGGCAATTTAAAGCAAAACTTCCTCGAAACACACATGAACTAGACATAAAAATTCAGACTGACTTGTGTCGCTCGAGTGTGTACGGCCGGCCGATAAAAAAAACAGGCCATTTCATCGGATAGTGTGCGATGTGATACACTTTTTTACAAACCATGGTTTCACTGTTTTGTCCGTGATCTTCTTTCGATTGATTTGGGCGATCCAAAGCCTTCTCCTCTTGGCTGTCAACTCGCGTATTTTGGAGCCCTTATTGAATATAACTGTCGGAATCAAGAGATCCCAAGATCCCTAGTACTTCGTTTCGAACAATGCTTGACACAGCAATCGTTCGTCATAGTGAGAAAATGCGAATAAATAGCTTACGTGACACGCTTTCAACCTTGCTAGAGTGGTGGAAATTGCATCACCCGCCAGCTTGCCCTCCAGGGGCGGCAACGCACAAAGTGATGACGTAGATCGGGATAGGTCGTATCAGGTAATCTGCAGCGGAAGACATAGATTCTTCACCTCAACTAAGAGCAACAATAGAGTCACATGACTTGAAACCCTTGTACCACTGTCACACCACACGCGGTGAAGATGAAAGTCACTGGCGTCACCTTGGTGTCGCGTGCAGCTCATGACACGTGACGATGACAGCGGTTCGAGCGAGACTGACCGCAGCTGAAGTGAAACAGTATCTCCCTCACAAAGGCGCCTGTCAATTGTGCGTCGGTGTAATATTACCATTTCCCAAATGAAACCTTACACAGCCTGCTCGTAACTCATTCGGACGGCCTCACTAGCTACCGTGTAACAGACACATCGGAGCGCCACATGAGGAGAGATCTATATGCTGAAAGTATCACAAGTGACCTCTGCTGGCTCCCGAATGTGTGCTTTTCACGGCAGCAACTTGAACAGGCATCATTACAAGCGTCGCGTCATGACAGAGTTCTGTTAAAACACTGTCATGACGCAAAGCTCACAATGACGCCATTTTTCTGCAGTAGAAACCTGGCCCCTGGGTTTCTTTTTTTTTTTTAAACGTATCATTACTATAACAAGAACGAGATACTGTCGGCAGACCCTTAAGGGTTAGACGACACACTGTTATGACACAAAGTTTATTGTGACGCCATATTGTTGAAGTGAAACTCTGGCCAGCAAAATTTAAATTGGAGGGAAACTGTAAGTCTATTTTATGAAAACACGATCGATAGGATCACGCAGCCCGGCTGACACCCTTCCGTTAGAGATGGATCGACCATGATAATGCATATAAGGCAATACCAGATTTGGTCTGCTGCCAGAGGCTGGAAATAATTTCTCCGAAACCATATCACATTCACTTCTGTCCGTCTTCTAAGACTGACATTCTGATATAAGTAAGGCCCGCCATCAAGTACTCAAGCACTGTTTGGCCCAACATGAGTCGGCCGCAGTGGGCCCGCGCACGAATGTGCGCGGGCCCACTGCGGTCGACTTCGACCCGATAGCCTTTCACGTGCTAGGAAGGGCCCTGCGTCTGCGCCGGGCTCATGAGGATCTATCCCTTCTGCTACGAGAAGGATAACTTCCTAACACGTCAGCTAATCTCTGCCTTACTTGGCGCAGACCGCGACGAATGTATTTATTCAGGCATTCAAGAATTACCTCAGACACATTTTATACCTTAGCGGCATGTCGTGTAAGAACTTGACAAGGAGATAGCAACATAAATGAGCCATAAATTCGACGAGCATGTTTTTGTTGTTGAATGGTATCAGGCTGTACTGTGACAGTGGCGTGTGAGTGTATTAATTCGGGTGTACACTGATAGGGTTTCACTTTCTGGTTACTGTATCCGACAGCTCTTGTTGTTGTTAATGTGGTTTTCACTTGTTCGCAGGAGCGATGTTATTGCTTAAAGGTGCAGGGTCCATCATGCTAAGGCATCGTTACGGTTTTTCACACATTCGACACCGGTCGCATCGGAAGTGCGCGGCATAATTTGAATTTAGCCTCGTATCCGAATGCAGCACGTCACGGTTGAGTTAACAATTATACCTATGGCTCTCCGTTGCGTAATTTGTCGATGTGATTCCTACGGGAATCATCTCGACAATAAACCCTACGGACAGCCAATGCGTTAAACCACTCAGACTTTACGCACTAGGCTACAGCAGGTGACAGAACTAATACGACCATGATAATTCAAGGGCGGTGCCAGAACAGCTTGGCGCCTTTCGGCGCCAAGCTGTTCTGGCACCGCCCTTGAAATATCATGGTCGTTGTTTCTTCCAAATAAATATGAATCGTTTAAAGGACACGTCCCGAATCGGGAATTTCGACCCAAGTGGTCACCTTGCGAACTACAATTAAGACATGCATGTTGCGATAAAGTTGCTATGTCAAATCTCTTCTGGAGTTTTTCTTATTGTTGTTGTGTTGCTGTTATTATCGTCATCGTCGTCGTTGTTGTTCTTGTTATTCTTCTCTTATGTCATAACCACTGGAAGCAAAAACACAAACAAGCAAACAAACAAAATATATAGCAAATAAACGTCTCAAGAAACAAACAAGATCTGTAGCTAATACTGGAAGAGAAAAGTAAAAGTTAGTTACTTAGTTACTAAGTTAGTTAGTTACTAGTTAGTTAGTCAGTAAGTTAGCTAACAATGGAAGAGAAAAGTTAGTTAGTTAGTTAGTTAGTTAGTTAGTTAGTTAGTTAGTTAGTTAGTTAGTTAGTTAGTTAGTTAGTTAGTTAGTTAGTTAGTTAGTTAGTTAGTTAGTTAGTTGTGTAGCTGATAATGGAATGGAAAAGTGGAGCTAAAAATGGAATAGAAAAGTACAAGTTAGTTAGTTAGTTAGTTAGTTAGTTAGTTAGTTACTTAGTTAGTTAGTTAGTTAGTTAGTTAGTTAGTTAGTTAGTTAGTTAGTTAGTTAGTTAGTTAGTTCGTTCGTTCGTTCGTTCGTTCGTTATTAAGGTTTTATGCCATCTCCCGGCGGTCACAAAGATAAGTACACAAGCAATCATAGAGTAAGCAAGCAAACAAACAAATAAACAAACGGCGAAATAAGCACACACAAACATACAAACAGCAGCGAAAACAGCAAACACTTATAGTCCATAAGCCAGTCGTGGCTACCGTGCACCCTAACAACCCCCCCCCCCCCCCCCACCCCGTTTCAAAGTGTACCTTAGTATGTCCTAAGATGGTTAAGCCATGTTCCCCTAAAATCCTAAGGAACACACCAGTGATATAGCCGATGGCGCAAGGGTACCCCCATTCACGATTTTCGCGGATGCTGAAATGAGATTGAGAAACATTTTCCTCTAAAGAAATCAGAATTCATTCCAGAAGCCCAAATCAGGCACTATTATGTTAAGGCACACCTTCTGCATCCTCTGCAAAAAAACAGAATGAAAACAAATTGAATCTCTGGCTCACAGTAAAGGTATTATTGCACCCAACAATAAACGGTCATTTCCGCGAAATCGCAAAAAAAAATGACAAAAATAATGTGTCAGAAGCCTTCAGACATTGTCTATAGCACTGGCAGGCAATTTTCAGGCTTACATCATTACAACTGGATGTCACAATTATTATAAACTTGACTAGGTGATTCTGTGATTACTGTGAGTGCCACAGTGGTTGATTTTGTATCCCTACCCCCAAGTTGTAAAAATACACAAAATTAATTAGAAAAAATTACTAAAGTTATTCCATTTCATTTTGACCTCTCTTTATCCATTACGTTTCAATAATGGGAGCTTAAAGTGCAAGAAAATAAGGAAAATCGGCATCCTTTACGGTACATTCGAGGTGATTAATAGCTTTCTCCCATTTAAAAATGCCAAATTGGGAAACGTACGTTGTTTCCGATGCCCTCAGAAATTTTGTATACAAATGATAGGTCTATTTTAGGTTTTATTGGTTAGGATAGAGTACCACAGTTACTCCCAACCTGATTTTATGATGCTGTGATACATTTAGGAGTCACGGTGGCTAAATCTGCTGCACTAAAATGTTTGATCATTTCATTAATTTCAATGTGACCTATCAATTTAATTGTAACTATACTGACTTCCATTAAAAACGCGAAAAGTGCCTGTAAGTGTACCCGCAAACAAAGAGCCACCCTGACAGCAAAACAAGAAAATCTTATTTGTTGCTTACTTCAGATGTTCAGCCTATTGTCTGAGCTACCTTCACACAAAAATTGGATGAGTTATCGCCCATGGCTACCTTGGAGGACACAGGGTTTCATTAGTAGTGAAACTAAGCAAAACCGGACACACTCTCTGAAGCAAGTTTCCTGTGATATGTTTGAACACAAAAGTTGTGTGGATTGCTTATAATGTTATTAACTGCCTCAAACGAAATTTGACTCCAAAAATTCATTAGAGAACCAGAACTTCCGGTGAACATCATTTTCTTAATAAATTTTGTTTGATTTAATATGAATTACTTTCAAAATATTTATTATGCTGAAGTGACTGACACAGAGATAAAGAACACACCCATGTCCATTTGATCAGGTAAAATGGCTGCTAACCTAAAAATAAAGAACTTTTTGATTTTCATGTTTGTAGGTCATGTTGATTATTTAGGTGCCTTTGACAAACGAAAAGTAGGTCAAGACCAAACAGGCCTGATTTTCATGCACACGGACCCTAGTGACACTGCACATTGGTTGGCTTTCAGTTGTGTCCTCTGCAGATGCTCCCCATTTCACTTTCAATATCCTGTGGTGGTAGTGTCACTGATGATGTCATAAGTCATCGATGTGCGACTTTTACGACTAAACAATCCAGACCAAAAAGGTGACTGCCAAGCGTGTAATATGCAAAGAAGTACCCAACGGAGAAAGAAACACGCTTAGAAAAGACGGGTACAACACAATTTATTAATATTTCGGGTAAATACCCTTTGTCAAAATAGACAAACAAACAAACAGAGAGATTAGCCTGTTTGTTTGTTTGTCTATTTTGACAAAGGGTATTTACCCGAAATATTAATAAATTGTGTTGTACCCGTCTTTTCTAAGCGTGTTTCTTTCTCCGTTGGGTACTTCTTTTAAGACTAAACATTATTTCCATACGACATAACACACTCTTCATAACATTTTCTAATAAATGACGTCAAAATAACCCGGATTAAAGCATATTTACGAAGAAACGCGCTATGGTGAAAAATTTGCGTTTCTTTTGTTGATCAGAATATTTTTAACTGGCTGGTCTTTTAGGTGATATTTTACCTAGCGTATGGCGGGTCTAGTAAGATCTCCCCTTTTCTTTTCATTTATTTTCATCTAGAAATGTGAAAATATGAATATGCGTAATACCGTTTCATGGTTCCTAACAGCCAAAACAATGTTATCAAAATACTTAGTTTCCACATGTCCACCACGGGATCACCACTTTCATCCCCATTTTTGACCTTCTTCTTCTGCAATGTTCAATTCCTTGATGGCCGTCTTTAAATCTTACATTGTTCTGGCTGCCAATAAGTGAGCTGTCAAGAGCTCGGCAGCATGTTTTCGGAGTTTGGTGTACAGAGGCATGTATTCTAGTTAGAACTGCCAGAGGACCGCTTCTCTGTATGGACAGGTCTGGAGAACGTGCTAAGGAGACTGATTTTCTACGCCACATTTGCATAGGGCTGTTTCCGCTTCACCCAGTCTCACGAGGTGAGTCCAGAGTGATCAGTGCGTAGATGAAAGATGGTGGCCTGGCTCTTCCTGTTCAGCTTGTTGATGTCGTCTGCCCACGGGCTGCAGCCGCCGTTCTGCTGTTGCCAATCACTTTGTTGCTGTAGTGTCTTGGTTTCTTTACAGGAGGTTGTGGTCTTGAGGTAGTCTGGCGCATGCTTTGGCCAGGCTGTCAGCCTCTCCATTCCCAGCTACTCCAGAATGCACTGGAATCCATTGCAGCACTATTTTGTGACAGGGCATCCAGTCTATCTTGAAGCTTCCTGGTGAGGAGATCAGTGGATCAAGCTGCTGCCTTACCCAAGCTAGTGCTCTGCTGCTGTGTTGGGCACCTGCATATATGTACGATAGTTGGAGCTGCTGTCGCCAGCTGGTAAGGAGAGGGAGGTAGTAGTTCGGTCTGAACAACAGATGTACACGCCACTTCCTTCATTCCGCATGGCGTCTTGTGCGGACCCGCCTGTGCAGATGTGAGCACAGCCGCTGTGAGGGTAGCGCGTGTGCATAATCTCCAGCGAGATGGTTTTGTGCAGTGCCGCGACCTTCGGCAAAGAGTCCTAGAACATCGTTTATGTTGTCTAGAAGGCTCTTTCGAGATGTCCAGGTATCTGAAGGCAGCTCTTCACACATCTTTGGGTTTGGTTCAAGGACGTCAGTTTTAGCCCGTTGCAGGACCTTCAGTTGGCGGTTCAGACTTGGGCATTTCTGACGGTTCTTGGTCTGCTCCTGTAGTCTCCAGTGTTGTCGGTGTTTAGTAAGTCTTTTCACCGTGTGTGCTGTTCTGCGTTCCAGTGGCTCCAATGTCCTCCATTTCCTAAATCGGGGTGCTCCAGATGGCTGTAAGAATGTCACTGCTTCATGAGAATGACCCATGTTCTGCATATTGTCAAGCCTGGCATTTTTTTTGTTTTGTTTTGTTTTGCAGGCAGTGTTTCATGTTGTCGATGTATCTTGGTACTGCACTACTGGTCTGATCGAGCTGGTGTTTGCTTGCGCCAGGATGCTGTAATTTGCGCCAATGTGGTCCCCACCAGTTTCTTCATCAGAGACTTTTCTCGCAGCTCTAGCTTCCATGGCTTCACCGTGAGTCCTCCACGTGAATCCAGTAATTTATTTGTTGCCAGTAAAGTTGGTCTGTCTTTTTTTGGTACTGGAAGGTCTCCATTTTCAAGGTGACCTCTTCCATCTGATTGAAAGAGATGGCCAAACTCACTTTTAGTGGCCATCTTTCAGTCCAGCTCCTGACTCCATTGGCAGCATCCTGGATTCTGCAGGATGATATTTCTTTATGTTCTGCTGTGCTCCACACTGCAAAGTCATCCGCATGGAGGATGTTCGAGACGAACCTTGGTACTGCTGTACTGATGTCATTAAGGTAGACCAAGAACAGCATCAGACACAACATCTCCGTGAGGTTCGCCTTCCCCGATTTTGACAAGACTGCTGAATGTGCAGTATGGTAGAAGCTTCAGCGGCATCCCCTGTTAAACATACCTTAACTAATAAGAAATACAATTAAATTGATGGGTCACATTGAAATTAATGAAATGATCACACATTTGTATGCTCAATATGTATACATTGTTAAGAAAACTGGCAAAAAAATATTTAAACAGAGGAGTATTACATAAGCAATTGTTATGATCATTTTGCGTTCCATTGCGTACTGGTAAAATGGGGGTAGAGCATCAGATTTAGCCACTGTGGCCCCTAAATGCATCACAGCATCATAAACTCAAGTTGGAAGTTACTGTGGTACTCTATCCTAACCAATACAACCTAAAAACGACCTATCAGTTGTATACAAAATTTCAGAGGGCATCGGAAACAACGTACGTTTCCCAATTTGGCAATTTTAAATGGGAAAAAGCTATCATTCACCAAGGATGCCGACTTTCCTTATTTTCTTGCACTTTATGCTCCCATTATTGAAACTTAATAGGTAAAGAGAGGTCAAAATGAAATGGAATAACTTTAGTAATTTTTTCAAATTAATTTTGTGTATTTTTTCAAATGGCGGGTCCCTACAAAATCAACCAATGTGGCACTCACAGTGATTACAGCATCACCTAGTCAAGTTTATAATAATTGTGATGATGTAAGCCTGAAAATGGACTTCCAGTGCTATAGAAAATGTCTGAAGGCATCTGACACATTATTTTTTTTTTTTTTTGCGATTTTGCGGAAATGACCGTTTACTGGGTGCACAAATACCTTCACTGTGAGCCAGAGATTCAATATTTTTTCATTCTGTTTTTTTGCAGAGGATGCAGAAGGTGTGCCTTAACATAATATTGCCTGATTTGGGCTTCTGGAATGAATTCTGATTTCTTTAGAGGAAAATGTTTCTCAATCTCATTTTAGCATCCGCAAAAAGCGTGAATGGGTACCTTTGCGCCATCTGATCGGCTATATCTCTGGTGTGTTCCTAAGAATTTTAGGGAAACATGGCTTAAACATCTCAGGACATACTAAGGTACACTTTGAAATCCATTTTATTGAGTACTGGGGGGGGGGGGGGGTGCACGGTAGACCGGGCTAGCTTATGGACTGTCAATCCAGACCAAAAAGGTGACTGCCAAGCGTGTAAGATGCAAAGAAGTACCCAACGGAGAAAGAAACACGCTTAGAAAAGACGGGTACAACACAATTTATTAATATTTCGGGTAAATACCCTTTGTCAAAATAGACAAACAAACAAACATAGAGATTAGCCGCTACTTATCTTCAATGGCAGAAGGAATGTGGCCACATTCCTTCTGCCATTGAAGATAAGTAGCGGCTAATCTCTATGTTTGTTTGTTTGTCTATTTTGACAAAGGGTATTTACCCGAAATATTAATAAATTGTGTTGTACCCGTCTTTTCTAAGCGTGTTTCTTTCTCCGTTGGGTACTTCTATGGACTGTCAGCCTTAACATCTTTCTATCTGATCTCTAACAAAAGGGTCAAAATACCCTTAGATTTTCACCCAGCAATTCCCCTTTTGATACGCTGCTGTCCCTTGCCCCGTACCCGATGATCCATTAAGTGTTGCCTCCCTTAGCTGTGCTGGAAAGTGACACCGTGGGTACCTCCGATCCGCTCAAAGTTTTTCGGCGGCTGTAATAACATCCCTCTCCCTTGCAATAACAGGTCAGCCTCAGTATGCTGCGATCCTCGGGAGCCACAAAAACAGACCGATTTTGTTTTTGTTTTTTTCAGTCGCGTTAGTTTAAGGCTGGATTTGTATACGCGTGTAGTTAAAAAAAAAAAAAAAAAGTGGTAAGCAAGAAATCCTCGAACCGACGTCAGTCTTGGCTGGCCCGCGCACGACCGTGCACAGGCTAGCCAAGACTGACGTCCGCCCGAGGACCTTTTGCTGACAGGGCATCCTGGCCGTTGGTGGCTTGTCCGCGTTATATCCGACATCGCGGTATTCCAGATTTTTTTTTTAAGGACTGATTTGTGACGAATTTAATTCAGTGGCGTCATTTCTTTTGTTTTTTCTTTCATTACGCACTTTGAGTTTGCATCTATTGTTATACGTCATAAGTTTAGTTGCATCTTCCAATCATATATATATATATATATATATATATATATATATATATATATATATATATATATATATATATATATATTATATATATATATATATATATATATATATATTATATATATATATATATATATATATATATATATATATATATATATATATATATATATATATATTTTAAACGGAGTTTTAACCCGAAATATTAATAAATTGTGTTGCAACTGTCGTGTTTCTTTCTTTCATAGCTTTCTTTCTTCAAGTTGATACCGCGGTATACTGCGAGAGCGCGCAATACTAGGGTTGACCTGTATGTCACTACCATATCAGCCTCCGGTGGACAGGTCGACTCCATGAAAGCGCAAGGGTAGTGGGTGAGTGAGTAGTATGAATACCTTTGCGGCGACTGACGAGAGTTCAAACTTCAAGGGTACGTCAGACGCCGGCGGGTTGCACATTTAAAAGACTCCAATGTGTCTGCTCCTAAAAATGTTTTGAAATGTGGGAACGTTTCCGGTATGGTTCGCCTAGCGTTAAACTCCTTCACTGCCGTGAAAATGTGTTTCTTGAACGGTTTCGGCTTTTGGTCCACTCATTGAATGAACAAATATTTCAGAAGCAAAAATGTGCGTACAGTGACAGGGAAAGGGTCAAAAACGGACGCGAGATAGAACGAAGGGTAGTGTCCATGTCAGTCTCCGATCTCTGTGAATTGGCCGTAACAGCTCACGGGTATTCAGCCTACCGGGAAGCGGCCCAATTAATCAAGCACTACCCTGGACTTATCATAGAATACTTACACCCTGCGGCTTATACTTGGTGACTGGCAGTCCATAGAAATAAAATCTGGGTTATATGGTTTGGCAGACAATGAGGTATTTCGCTTGACGCTAGCCATAAAGCGATGTATCTTATATCTTACGGCGGTCAGGTGGATGAGAAATTCTATCCTTGTTTTAGCAGTCTTGGCATCTTTTATCGCCAACACGAAAGCGAAGTAACGTGAGCTGGACGCACGCCATCACGACCTACGTACACATCGAAGCTTTCTAGACAGCACGCCATCACGACCTACGTACACAACGCAGCTTTCTAGACAGCACGCCACTTAATGACGTTTTGGGTATCTCAGTTCTAGCAAGGCTAAGGCCATGCATCTATACCACCCATACTGTTCACAGTACGGGTTGCTGCATTCGCAATGAGGTTAACCCATTCAGCCCTTACGCACTACAGCAGGAGATGGGTCGACCATGATAATTCAAGGGTGGTGCCAGATTAGCTTGGCGCCTGTCGGCGCCAAGCTAATCTGGCACCGCCCTTGAATTACCATGGTCGATTCATCTCCTGCAACTGGTGCATAGTCATACTGAGCCAAACTAATGTGTAGGCCTGGAAATAGGGCTAACTACACTGCTGTGTCTATGATGCTAGTGACGTGTTCAATTTTATACTACGATATGTCCTATGTAATTTGTGTTACTGTGAAATCGTGTTTATTGTCTTTATGCTTAGACCACAATAGTTACTAAGGCATACGGTGTGTGTGTGTGTGTGTGTGTGTGTGTGTGTGTGTGTGTGCACGTGTGTGTGTGTGTGTGTGTGTGTGTGTGTGTGTGTGTGTGTGTGTGTGTGTGTGTGTGTGTGTGTGTGTGTGTGTGTGTGCACGTTAGTAGCTTAATGATATTTTGATGTGTTTAATGTTCTTCCTTTTATGTTGCGCGGCACCGCAACGATTTCCTAATGTATTGTTACATATGGCAATAAAGTTCTATCATCATCAGCATCATCATTAGATGACGCCTCCAAAAATTGGGAAATACGACCGTCGGAGTTGAATGAGTGAAGTAAAGCTTGGAGATTTTGTCATTCCACACCAACAGGGTCTACATACAAAACGCAGGTTTCTAAACAGCACACCAGTTAATGACAATTTGGAGACCGGCTTATATTTCTACACTGATACAGAATACACGTTAGAAAAAAACGTAACAACAAAAACTAGTTAACCCGTAAAACACTGACACGGTACGACACGATGTGGATCGACCGTGACAGTTCAAGGGTGGTGTCGGAATATCCTGGCGCCTGAAGGCGCCAAAGCTATTCCGACACCACACCCCTGAACTATCATGTTTGTCTATCTGTCTCCAGAACTGTGGCTTTAACCTCGGAGGACATGTGCACAATTTTGTAATTTGTCCTCACGGTATCGGGTGTCGGTAGCGGTTTTAGTCTGAAGGCGCCAAAGCTATTCCGACACCACCCCTGAAATATCATTGTCGTCGATGGCTTAAACCTCGGAGGATATGTGCACAGATTTGTTATTTGTCCTCTGGTCTTAACCCTTTGCGTGTCGGTAGCGGTCGAGTCCGAAATAGCTCAGGCTGTTAAGCGTCGGAGCAAGAGAGCGAAGGGAATCGCCAGGTTGTGGGTTCAAATCCCAGTCCCGGCCCCGGTAGCTGGACTCACAATCCAGGGTAAAAAGACGGGCTTGTTCAATAGCATGTCCGTTGAAAGGTCCTGGTAAATGAAGTGGCACAGTTGCAGTGCGCCTGAATTGATCAGTGTTCAGGTCGTACTCCATAGGCAATAGATTTCCCTGTCACCCATAACCCGCCCGTCAGGGCCGTCCATGATCACCTCGGTGCCGTGGACGTTAAACCCCGAACTAACCAACCAATCGGTAGCGGCTTTAGTCGCGATGATTCCTGCAGGAATCATCGCGACTAAAAACCGCTAAGGACACGCAAAGGGTTCATGGGTCAAGGCAGAGCAAACTTTGCCTGGCGAATCTCAGTGCTCGGTGCATGGAAGGCAGTTTTGCCTGCCCCAGCCCATAAAGGGTTAATAGCTCGCAATATCTTCTTCATAATGTTGTTAGTATGTCGCAACATAAAGGATCAACTTACCTTATAAAGTTTGATTGTTGTAAAATGATTTGAAGTTTTTTTTCTCCTTTTCTTCTCTTGTGTACGTTAACTCATTCAGCCCGACGGCCGTATTTCCCAAATGTTGGAGGCGTCATCTAATGACTATGCACCAGTTGCAGGAGATGGATCGACCATGATAATTCAAGGGCAGTGCCAGATTAGCTTGGCGCCGACAGGCGCCAAGCTAATCTGGCACTGCCCTTGAATTATCATGGTCGACCCATCTTCTGCTGGGTTAAAGAGTTCTTCAGCTGCACACGAGGGGCCGTAGAAAGTCTATATCACGTGTACCTACTCGCGTGGGTTTTGAAAAGAAGGGTAGACAGTTCTTAGTTTAGGCAAGACAACATTGACAACCCGTCATATCGGCAAATTTGAGCAATCAAAGCCCACCCTGGTGCAGATCGCTTTGACGCGTTCAGTGCCCGTTTACGGAATCTGTGTGTCTGCAGCCTTCGTCAGTTCAACATCAACAAGCCCTGGCTGTCCTAGGAACGGGGAAACTGTGTGTCTGCAGTCTTCGTCAGTTCAACATCAGCAAGCCCTGGCTGTCCTAGGGGAAAACTGTGTGTCTGCAGTCTTCGTCAGTTCAACATCAGCAAGCCCTGGCTGTCCTAGGGGAAAACTGTGTGTCTGCAGTCTTCGTCAGTTCAACATCAACAAGCCCTGGCTGTCCTAGGGGGAAACTGTGTGTCAGCAGTCTTCGTCAGTTCAACATCAACAAGCCCTGGCTGTCCTAGGGGGAAACTGTGTGTCTGCAGTCTTCGTCAGTTCAACATCAACAAGCCCTGGCTGTCCTAGGAATGGGGAAACTGTGTGTCTGCAGTCTTCGTCAGTTCAACACCAACAAGCCCTGGCTGTCCTAGGAATGGGGAAACTGTGTGTCTGCAGTCTTCGTCAGTTCAACACCAACAAGCCCTGGCTGTCCTAGGAATGGGGAAACTGTGTGTCAGCAGTCTTCGTCAGTTCAACACCAACAAGCCCTGGCTGTCCCAGGGGGAAACTGTGTGTCTGCAGTCTTCGTCAGTTCAACATCAACAAGCCCTGGCTGTCCTAGGGGGAAACTGTGTGTCAGCAGTCTTCGTCAGTTCAACATCAACAAGCCCTGGCTGTCCTAGGGGGAAACTGTGTGTCTGCAGTCTTCGTCAGTTCAACATCAACAAGCCCTGGCTGTCCCAGGGGGAAACTGTGTGTCTGCAGTCTTCGTCAGTTCAACATCAACAAGCCCTGGCTGTCCTAGGGGGAAACTGTGTGTCAGCAGTCTTCGTCAGTTCAACACCAACAAGCCCTGGCTGTCCCAGGGGGAAACTGTGTGTCTGCAGTCTTCGTCAGTTCAACACCAACAAGCCCTGGCTGTCCCAGGGGGAAACTGTGTGTCTGCAGTCTTCGTCAGTTCAACACCAACAAGCCCTGGCTGTCCCAGGGGGAAACTGTGTGTCAGCAGTCTTCGTCAGTTCAACACCAACAAGCCCTGGCTGTCCCAGGGGGAAACTGTGTGTCAGCAGTCTTCGTCAGTTCAACGTCAACAAGCCCTGGCTGTCCTAGGGGAAACTGTGTGTCTGCAGTCTTCGTCAGTTCAACGTCAACAAGCCCTGGCTGTCCTAGGGGAAACTGTGTGTCTGCAGTCTTCGTCAGTTCAACATCAACAAGCCCTGGCTGTCCTAGGAATGGGGAAACTGTGTGTCTGCAGTCTTCGTCAGTTCAACACCAACAAGCCCTGGCTGTCCTAGGAATGGGGAAACTGTGTGTCTGCAGTCTTCGTCAGTTCAACACCAACAAGCCCTGGCTGTCCTAGGAATGGGGAAACTGTGTGTCAGCAGTCTTCGTCAGTTCAACACCAACAAGCCCTGGCTGTCCCAGGGGGAAACTGTGTGTCTGCAGTCTTCGTCAGTTCAACATCAACAAGCCCTGGCTGTCCTAGGGGGAAACTGTGTGTCAGCAGTCTTCGTCAGTTCAACATCAACAAGCCCTGGCTGTCCTAGGGGGAAACTGTGTGTCTGCAGTCTTCGTCAGTTCAACATCAACAAGCCCTGGCTGTCCCAGGGGGAAACTGTGTGTCTGCAGTCTTCGTCAGTTCAACATCAACAAGCCCTGGCTGTCCTAGGGGGAAACTGTGTGTCAGCAGTCTTCGTCAGTTCAACACCAACAAGCCCTGGCTGTCCCAGGGGGAAACTGTGTGTCTGCAGTCTTCGTCAGTTCAACACCAACAAGCCCTGGCTGTCCCAGGGGGAAACTGTGTGTCTGCAGTCTTCGTCAGTTCAACACCAACAAGCCCTGGCTGTCCCAGGGGGAAACTGTGTGTCAGCAGTCTTCGTCAGTTCAACACCAACAAGCCCTGGCTGTCCCAGGGGGAAACTGTGTGTCAGCAGTCTTCGTCAGTTCAACGTCAACAAGCCCTGGCTGTCCTAGGGGAAACTGTGTGTCTGCAGTCTTCGTCAG
Organism: Semisulcospira habei; assembly: GCA_036245525.1. NCBI lineage: Eukaryota > Metazoa > Mollusca > Gastropoda > Semisulcospiridae > Semisulcospira > Semisulcospira habei. Next base: position 248,641,848 of record BTPG01000001.1, read on the forward strand.
TTCAACGTCAACAAGCCCTGGCTGTCCTAGGGGAAACTGTGTGTCTGCAGTCTTCGTCAGTTCAACGTCAACAAGCCCTGGCTGTCCTAGGGGAAACTGTGTGTCTGCAGTCTTCGTCAGTTCAACGTCAACAAGCCCTGGCTGTCCTAGGGGAAACTGTGTGTCTGCAGTCTTCGTCAGTTCAACGTCAACAAGCCCTGGCTGTCCTAGGGGAAACTGTGTGTCTGCAGTCTTCGTCAGTTCAACATCAACAAGCCCTGGCTGTCCTAGGAACGGGGAAACTGTGTGTCTGCAGTCTTCGTCAGTTCAACATCAGCAAGCCCTGGCTATCCTAGGGTGATGGATTCAAAAGTGGTGTCAGCAAGGGACATAGATCCTCATGAGCCCCCGCAGCTGCGGGGGCTCATGGGGATCTATACCTCTTGCCGCAGGGTGTGTTCAGATTTTCTTGGCACTCAACGGGTTAAGACAGGACAGACCCTTACTGGAGAAATTTTGCGCTCAGCCCTTTGCGTCTGGAAAAGGCAATTGTGGTATTTCGTGTCCGAAGCTGCGAGGTAGTTTAAATGAAGCGCCCTCTGGACAGCCTTGCATAAATTCTTTTTGTCTCGTGATGTACAATGTGAAATACTGCGCAGAAAAGTTAAGGAAATTAACTAGTGTTTTTCGTTACACTGCTTTAATTATGCCGTCTCACTGTCAGCCGACGCAGATTGGTTTTTGTTTTTTATTAATGACGTAAATTCAACGTCAAAGATCTCCAGCCGTCAAAGGAACTTGGCTTCAAAATAGTCCCAGCAAGAGGCATAGATCCTCATGAGCCCCCGCAATTGCGGGGACTCATGAGGATCTATACCTCTTGCAGGTTAGGTGTCGTTCAATTTTTTTTGCCAGTGAAAGAGATGATAATGTCATCTCGCGACTGACGGCTTACTGTCGTATGTGGAATGAAATGAATTTCTGTGCGCTGCACTATATACAACCGGACACCAAATCTTAATATGTAGTTATATTCATAAATATCCAGAGACCAACCCCTTCACGGCTAGTTGACGCAGATTGTATTGAAATCTTACTTAATTTTGCTCTCTGTTTTTTTTAGAGCCCACCCTCCCAAGTAACGTGATTGAAAGTAGTGTAAGCAAGAGGAATAGATCCTCATGAGCCCCCGCTGTCGCCGGTACTCATGAGGATCTATTCCTCCTGCAGTTGGATGGTGTTTCATTTTCTCGGCACTGAAGGGGCGTTATATATTCGTAAACATCTAGATATTAACAGTTTAATTGTCGGAGCGTTTGGGTTACATTGTATTAGTAATCGAGTAGACATTTAGTATCCCCGTTCTGGGGTAAATCATTGCTTGAAGTTTTCTCATCCAAGTTGAGTGTAATTAGCAGCGTTGGTCTAGTGCGCCTCAGAGCTTTTCAAAATGTAAATACGTGTTCATGTAACTTTCTTTTTCATCTAACACGCATATTTTATTATGTAACGGGCGACGAATGTAAATACATCCTGCGAAATTGAACTGTACATGCCAACGTCTCTATTAAACGCTATAGTATACCGCGGTATCGGATATCGGTAGCCTTCCCAGAATCCACCGCTGCAAATACAAAACTAACACACGTTGGACCTGTTGTCTGTAACTCTCTACCAGTAGACATTGGACATTCTTCCTCATTCACTGCCTTTAAAGCTGAGCTCAAGACCCACGCGTGCCCCATCCCCTGTAGCAAAACGTCTTCGGGGCCGGCAGCAGTGGGCCCGCGCACAGCCGTGCGCCCCACTGCAGCCGTCGTTAGCCCGAGGTCATTTGCTTACTGAAATGACCCCCCCCCCCCACCCCCCCCCCCACCCCCCCCCCCCACCCCCCTCTTTCCTCGCCTCCCTTGATTTGTAAAGCGCTTAGATCTTGGTTTAGGATAAGCGCTCTATAAATAGTCATTATTATTATTATTGTTATTTTTATTATTATTATTATTATTATTATTATTATTATTATTATTATTATTATTATTATTATTATTATTTATTATAAATATAAAGAGCAAAGGTTCAAAAGTGGTGGCCAACTAAGGCTGACGTCGCCTCGAGAACATCCAGAAAGCACTGTGAGCAAATGGCCCTCGGGCCGCGCGCGGGCCAGCCAAGACTGACGCTGACCGAGGACCGTTTGCTTACCACTTGGTTTTTCTTTACACTTGTTTGTAAATTCAGCAGCAAGTCTATGTATAAATTCAGCACCACAATAGCACGATCTCGGCGAATAACGCTATGTGACTTTATGGAGCTCTCCCGAGTACCGCGATATACTGAGTCTGACGGCCTAGCCTGTAGTTCGCAATTGAGTTTGGCACAAACACGCAGAAACATCTGCGTATTAAGCTTTAACATGGCAATGACACGCACGCTATCGCAAAGGAGCCTATGTATATATACACATACATAATGCGTCTGTTTTTAAAGCCTTCCTAGCCAGCGTGCGTACATTTTCTTTCCGAAACCTGTTCACTGAACGACAAAAAAAAAGCCACATCTGTTAAAAGAACATGGACACAAAGTGGTCTCAGCAAGAGGCATAGATCCTCATGAGCCCCCGCATTCGCGGGGGCTCATGAGGATCTATATCTCTTGCAGTTAGATCGCGTTCGCTTTTCCTCAGCGGGGAAAGGGTTTACAGTTGCAATACAGGATGTTTTAGTCTTGTGAGTTGTCATGTTGTTGTTATTAACGTTGCTGTTGCTGTTGACGTAGATATTGTTATTAACGACATTCTCTGTTTAGTTTTTGAAGAAGGTGTTGTCATAATCGTCGTCGTCGACGTCGTCGTCGTCGTTGTTGTTGTCTTTGTTGTTGTTGTTTTGCAGGGACATGTTTGTTCAGTCGTGAGCTGACGTCTGTTTATCAAGTTGTCATTTTTAAGTCCCTTCTATTAATTTTTATAGAAGGGACTTTTTAGGACGGGTCGCGGTGGGACGAATTTAATAGCATGCCCATGATGTCAAAGGCACGCAGGCCTAATCTTCTGACAACTGAAGTAACAAGATAAAAATTACGTCATGTCTAGTTAAGCCAACCTCGCTGCTGAACGTACATTTGGTGCGTATGTATGTATGTGTGTGTGTGCGTATGTATGTAAACACGAGAATCTCCGATATTGCTGTAAGCACAAGCTTAAAACTTGGTGAAATATTTTTTCCAAGGGGTGGGTAAGAGAGCCTCCGAGCATTTTGTAACGGAATGACATAAAAGACAGTTTATAGAAAGTCGGTTGACCCAGATTAGAGTCAGTAATTTTTGTCATGTTTACTTAAAAGTTTGGATATAGCTAGTTTGCAGAAAGACATTGGATGAGTTCGTTAGCCAGCTTTGTATCTTTTCAACTTTTTTAGTAAAATTTTATTCTTTTCAGAAAAATAATAAAACAATATAAAACCTTGACTTCTGAAGAAAGTTACACAGCGGAGGCGTCATCTAATGACCATGCACCAGCTGTAGGAGATGGATCGACCATGATAATTCAAGGGCAGTGCCAGATTAGCTTGGCGCCGACAGGCGCCAAGCTAATCTTGCACTACCCTTGAATTATCATGGTCGACCCATCTCCTGCTGCAGTGCGTCAGGGATGAATGGGTTAATTACTAGTAGCCTAGTTTTCTTACACTGACGCGTATTACATTACAAATGTCTTAAAGTACCATTACGCATAAATCTGAAGACACATTTCAGCACCATTTGTGTTTGTTATGCCTTGTCGACACACCTAATGAACTTTAACAGCAGTTGGGACGCGCAGCAAGAAGCACACGCGTAATCGCACTTATTTATTCTGCGCAGCCGTTAGCGTGTCAGTCTGTTTTAAACTGTTTCTCGCACTGATATCGTTGTATTTCTAGAACGGAGTGGAGTCATTGTCAGATTACTTGATGTACAGACGACGTGTGCTGAACTGGATTGTCCTGTGTCTAAATGAACCCTAACTAGACCTGTGTGTAGCGTTTCGTGACCTTTTTTTTTTTTTTTTTTTTTTTTTTTTTTTTTTTTTTTTTTGTTTTCTTTTCAGAAGTGTATCTTCGAACAGTTACGGAGGTAGTAGACCTTAAAAAAAAAACACTAATACTAATCTCTCTAGCACACATAGCGTCAACTTTTGTACAAACCAATCAAAAATGAGCATGACGCTCACTTCCGGGTGTTGACGTTTTGACGTCTGCAAGAAACATGCTTGTGCAAAAAAAAGTGATAATAAATACAAGCTGAATGACTTCACGCTAAAGTTTCAGTTATGATCGGAGGACAAAGTTGGTATAGATTTTATTATTATTGAGTTTGTTCCTGGTGGGGGTTAATGCTGGTGGTTGCTTTGAAGGTTAAAAACTGTTGCACAGTGCATAGCGTCAGCGCACATCGCTCCACAGGCTAGCTCCTATGGTGTTTGTATATGGGGCGCATCTCAAAGGTTCACTCAGTTCACGGAGAACTGTGAAAAGGCGTAACACGTTCAGTGCCGAGAAAATGGGAACACCACCCATCTGCAAGAGGTATAGATCCTCTCTCTCTCTCTCTCTCTCTCTCTCTCTCTCTCTCTCTCTCTCTCTCTCTCTCTCTCTCTCTCTCTCTCTCTCTCTCTCTCTCTCTCTCTCTCTCTCTCTCTCTTTCGCCACTCCCTATCCCCTCCTGCCAAACGTAAACTGGTTACCCTTGTATCATCCTTATTGAATAACGTTGTTCTGTTGTCTAATGCTGTCAACAGTAAAAGGACACTAGCAGCACGCAGTAGATCATACACTTTCACTCGTTCAACCCCATGGCCCATTTTCCTAAATTTAACCCCTTGCTTGCCAGTGGATGCAGATTCTGTTTAGGTAATCATTGTCAATTCAAAGTCAAAGATCTCAAGCCACAAAAAAAACATGAATACTAATTGATTTCGGCAAGAGGCATAGATCCTCATAAACCCCGCAAATCGGGGGCTCATGAGTATCTGTGTCTCTTGCATTTGGAATCTGGATCATCGATTCTCGGCAGTGAACGGGTTAAGCGTACTTAACCTTTCACTGCCAGTGGACGCAAAATTATGTCTTAATTGAAAGAAGGACAATTTCGACACCAGATAATGCCATCGATTCCAGGAACACGGGTATGAGTAGGATCAGCAAGAGGTAAAGAACCTCATGAGCCCCCGCAGATGCGGGGGCTCATGAGGTTCTTTACCTCTTGCAGTGTGGTGGTGTTCGCATTTTCCCGGCAGTAAAGGGATAACAACATGGTATCAGACATCAGAGATGAATCAACCTGATAGTTCGAGGGTTGTGGCTGATTAGCTTGGATTTTTTTTTTTTTTTTTTTTTTTTTTTTTTTTTTTTTTTACTTCGTAGCAGCTATGGGAGATAAATGGGCTTTGATAGTTCACGTGCGGTGTCCAATTAGTTTGGGTTTGGGTTTTGGGTTTTTTCCCGGGAAAAGTGGGGGGCGGGGATTTTGTTTTGGTTTTGTTTTATTGTTTTTTTGGTGTGTGTGTGTGTGTGTGTGTGTGTGTGTGTGTGCGCGCGCGCGCGCGCGTGTGTGTGTGTGTGTGTGTGTGTGTGTGTGTGTGTGTGTGTGTGTGTGTGTGTGTGTGTGTGTGTGTGTGTGTGTGTGTGTGTGTGTGTGTTTGTTTGTTGTGTTATTCTTTTCGTTTATGTTTGTTTATTGTTGTTGTTGTTGTTTTCCGGGGATGACTTTAATGACTTATAATGACTTAAAGGAAACGTGTCATATAGATAGACCATAACGGTTTAAACTGTTATATAAGCTTTACGCCTTCAGTTTTTGCTGGGGAGCCAGTTATTTATTTATTTTTTTCCACGGCATTGTGTGAATTGAACGCGAAAGAGCAAAAGCCGTCCCATGAAAAATGGATATAAAGCGGTTTCAGCAAGAGGTATAGATCCTCATGAGCCCCGCAATTTGCGGGGGCTCATGAGGATCTATACCTCTTGCAGTAGTGTTGTGTTCATTTTTCCTCAGTAAAGGGGTTAAACGATCTTGGCTTGTAAAGTTTGCGTGATGGCGTTTCCTTGTGTGTGACCTACATTTGTCAAAAGCTTAAAAAAAAAAAGTATTGCGTCTCCCGGAGCACTCGCTTGGCCGGTAAATCAAACTGTGCGCTGTATTATACATGAAGCACCTTTCCTGCATGATAGAGTCATTCAAAACAGTAACGGCAGGGACGACATCGATAAGAACAGCAGCAGGCGCAGCAAGCATAACAACAGCAACAACAACGACAATAATAAAACGACCGACAACGACAACATGAACAACAGACGAGACCTTATGGGTTATACAAAATTCACCCAACAATGACGACAAACGACCATGACAACAACATGTCACGACAACAACTATGTCAACAGCATCAATAACGCCGTCAACAACACCTACGGGCACAACACCAACATCATCAACAACACAACATACAGGAATTAGAACAACCAGAATTGCCAACAACAATAAATATAACAAACATCTTTTTTTTTCACGACAGTTCTAAAATGATATTTCAACCTTAGAATTGTATTCTAGTTCCTTCACATTTCGTAATTTCCTCATGTCTGTAGAAAGCTTGAGTACGTTCCAAACCGCCGCGAGGACAAGGGCAACACACAACTGAATCGATCTCCCCTGGAGCGAAGGTCCCAGAAGCATAATTATGTTCTTCGGGGCGACGATTCCTGCAGGAATCATCGCGACAAAAATCGCGACAGACAGCCAAAGGTTAAACACATTCAGCCCCGGGACCTAAATCCCCACATTTTAAAGTTGCCCTCTTAAGGACTGCATTACAATTCTAGAGACAGATCGAGCATGATAGTTCAAGGGTGGTGCCAGAATAGCTTGGCGCCTATGAAGCTATTCTGGCACCACCCTTGGACTATCATGCTCATTCCATGTCTTTCTATGGTGTGTCGGGGCTGAATGAGTTAAAATTTCCCGACTAGCCCTTGCGTCAGTTTAAAGCGAAAACTCTTTCGCCTCAACAACAAAAGAGGACTTTTCGAGATTTTTGTTTTTCAATTTGCTGTTCTGTACAATCCTTCGACGCATCTGTAAATCAATCAAGTGTCTAACACGCGGAAGAGCGGCGGAATGCATAAGTATTTATTTTGAAAGGTGCATGAATAATGCCTGTGTCACCGCGCTTGCGTATGTATCTTACATCACTTTGTGTGTGTCTGTGTGCGTGCGTGCGTGCGTGCGTGCGTGCGTCTGTGTGTCTATCTGTGTCTGTGTTTTTATGTGTATGACTGTGTCTGTGTGTTTGGGTGATAGGGAGGGGGGGGGGGGACGGGGAGGTATTTGAGTTGGTTTCACAATAAGGGTTTGCGAATATGTATGTGATCAATACATCGGCTTGAATGTGCTCGTGCGTGCTTACTTGTGTGTATGCGTGTGAGTGTGTGTAGGGGTGGGGGTGGCAAAGGGGGGGGGGGGAAGGGTGGTGTGGTGTGTGTGTAAGGGGGGAGGGGGCGGGTGAGCGTGTGTCCATATGTCCATGCGTGTGTGTGTGTGTGTGTGTGTGTGTGTGTGTGTGTGTGTGTGTGTGTGTGTGCGTGCGTGCGCGTGTATGTGTGTGTGTGTGTGTGTGTGTGCGTGCGTGCACGTGTTTGCGTGTGCTTCAGTGTATATTCAGATTCAATGTTATTGAGAGTTTATGTATGCATATGTGTGGTTACATGCATATGTGAGAGTGTTTAGAAAGGGTGACAGTGGAGTTTTCAGTTCGCAAGGTGGAGTCGCTGAAGGATGCACCGCCACTCATCCTACACTGTGCGTCCGAAATCTGTGTCAATTCAACGCGGCGATAGAGCCCCAGCCTCCCCATTAACAATGGATACAAAGTCTTGTTAGCAAGAGGCATAGATCCCTCTGCGGGGGCCCATGAGGTTCTACGCCTCTTGCATGGGAATGTTTCTCGTCGTGTCCTGGCAGTAAAGGTGTCAGTGAGGACTGAGGAGGGGGGGGGGGGGGAGAAGAGTCTTGTGGTTTATAGGTGTGACTGTCATGAAAAAACTAGGGCACATTTGTCTGGGTACCTCAGCGCGCCGACTGTCTTTTTCTGACGCACGGGTGTCAAGATGAATGTTGCATGGGGGAGGAGACAGGAGCCAGTTCGTTCGGTTTTTCAGAGCAGAGTGCGTGCGTGCTTGCGTCTGTGTGTGTGTGTGTGTGTGTGTGTGTGTGTGTGTGTGTGTGTGTGTGTGTGTGTGTGTGTGTGTGTGTGTGTGTGTGTGTGTGTGTGTGTGTGTACAGGGGCGGATCTAAGGCGGGTATGCTCAGGTCTATCTATCTAAATTTAACTGCTTGACGTAGAAATGGCTGGCCTTTCCAAATCCGTCGCAGTGTGTCACTCTTCAAGCAAGCGCGTTGTTTGTTGAATGCAGACAAGAGAGACCGTTTTTATGACTCTAAAAACACATTCTGTCTAAAAGCAGAGTCTATGTACCAATGATGATTGAACGACAATAATGGATTTGGAAAAGACAGAGTGGAGTCGGACTTCTGTCGAGTGATTGGCCGAGACACAAGAAAACTTATAAATTCAAATACTACTTATCTATCTATCTATATCCCGTAGTCTTGCCTGCCGTTGGGGCTCCACTGATGACTTGGCAACCAGCTCCCTCCATTCCTCTCTGTTCTATGCCATTCTTAGCGTATCGCCCAGCTTCAGTCCTGTCCACTCTCAGATTTTGTCCTCCCATCTTTTCCTCTGTCTTCCTCTTCTTCGTCCTCCTTGCACAGTGCCTTGCAGGATTGTTTTGGCAAGCCCTGTTGAACGCGTGACATGCCCATACCACTTCAGTTTGCGTTTTTTCACAATGGCTAATAGGTCTTCATAGGGCCCGATGGCTTGCCTGATTCTGCTTCCCACTTCCTCGTTCGTGATGTGATCTCTGTATGAAATGAAATAATTAAATAATAATTACGGTATTTATAATGCGCTTATCTTATAATAATTATAACTCTAAGCGCGCACTCACAACTCGCACGCGCATGCGCACGCTTTAGACAATGACTCACGTACCACAAATAATGAAAATACATTACGACGGTCAGCTTGGGGTTGGGAGTGTGGCTTGCCTGATTCTGCTTCCCACTTCCTCGTTCGTGATGTGATCTCTGTATGAAATGCCAAGCAGCCTTCGAACACATTTCATTTCAGTGACTTGTATCCTCCTTTCAAGGTCTGCTTTGAGGGTCAATGACTCGCAGGCATATAAGAACATTGAGATGACTAAGGAGCGCATCAGTCTGATCTTGGAGCAGAGTGTGATGTTTCTGTCCTTCCATATGTTCTTCAATCTTGTCAATGCTGTTGTTGGACAGTATTTCTGGTTTTGATTCCTCATCTGTCACAATGGCTACCAAGTATTTGAATTTCTTAACTGTTTCCAGTGTTTGGCTTCCAATCATGACGTCTGTGTCAATGCCACTGGTGTTATTGGTCATCAGTGTGGTCTTCTCTGCACTGATTTCCATCCCATACGCAATGGCTGTACTGTCCAGCTTTTCTGGTGAGCTGAGCTAGCTCCTTCTCTGTTCCTGCAAGGTCATTAATGGCATCCGCAAAGCGCAAGTTCGTGATTGTTCTGCCTCCAATACTGACAGTTCCTTCATGATCTTTTAGAGCGTATGTCATGATTCTTTCCAGGAAGATGTTGAAAAGAGTAGGTGAGAGCAAGCAGCCTTGTCTGACTTCGACTGTAGTCCTAAACCAGTTTCCTATTTTACCGTTGAACCAGACTGCGCTAGTGACCTTGTTGTAAAGGTTTGCTATGACTTAGATCAAGTTGGCATTGATGTTGTATAGCTTCATGGTGGACCAAAGGGCTGCATGCGTTTGACATACTTATAAAGCGTATCAAAACCATCCTAAGAGCTGTGTGTGGATTTGCAATGTTAGTTCGCATAGTGTGATAAAAAAAAAATAATTACAAATTGAAAAACAACAAACAAACACAGAATGGACTAGTCAGAGACTTTACTGCCGGTGACCAAGACTTCCAGTGACCAAACGTGCGATATCGCACGTCAGGGGCTTTCAATCCATGGTTTTCGCCGACCGTTGAAACTGACACGTGCTATTTTGACCTACTTCCGATTTCCGCAGAAGGTCTGTTACTGCAGAATCTTGATAGCTACCCCTCCAGCAAAATGTCTTCGGCCCCACGTCGGCCGCAGTGGGCCCGTGCACAGCTGTACGCGGACCCACTGCGGCCGTCGTGGGCCCGAGGACTTTTGCTTCCTGGGTAGGTGTTTAGAAGCTGGTACGGATTTCTCTGCCCATGAGAGGCTGGACCGGGCGGTAGTTGTCTATGAGGGGCAGCATGGCTCCGGTGGCGTCAGCATGGTCTGACCGGAGGGTGCGGAAAGCCTCCATCTGCAACCACACACAAACGTGACGTCTTAACCCCTTCACTGCCATGATCACGAATGTCGCGTCTAAACCACTGACTACACACCGACCCAAGTTCGCGTGAAAAACACAGAACGGAAAAGGACCAAAAATAGACATAAAGAACACAGGACTCGCAAAGAGACATAAACCCTAATGAGCCCCCGCTGTTGCGAGGGCTCATGAGGGTTTGTGTCTCCTGCAGTTGGATAGTGCTCGCCTTGCCCCGGCAGTCCATGGGTTAATGAAGTGAAAAAAATTATACGTGTCGCGTGGTCTAGACCACTCGCAGGGAATTTTCAAGGGTGGAGAAACAATGGAAGATGTATCCAACAACGAAACTGCTAACCTCAGCGACCATGACGTGATGACGAGTTAGCAGTAATTATTACATGACGTCATCAGCCTTGTCGTCTGCATCTTTCTGTTATGTCGTTTCCTGCCACTTGTTGGGAACAATTACGTGCGTGGTGGTCAGCGTTATTTTTTTTCACAGGAATATTCATGTATATCTTTCTAAAATGTTTCATATTTAAAAACTAGATACAATAGAACAGAGACCTATATTTCTTGCTGCGGAGGCACACTCAGTCGGAAGTTGTGAGATGTCCGGTCTGACATAAATGGCCGCCAAGCGTGTGAAGCGCAAAAGAAGTCCCAGCAACAATGAATGAATGAATGAATGAATGAATGAATGAATGAATTTAATGTTTCTTTACATGTTGGAGATATTAGACCAAAAGAAACATTCCTTAAACTTTAAACTTAAATATAATGAATGAATGAATGAATGAATGAATGAATGAATGAATGAATGAATGAATGAATGAATGAATGAATGAATGAATGAATGAATGAATGAATGAATGAATGAATGAATGAATGAATGAATGAAGGAATGAATGAAGGAAGGAAGAAAGGAAGGAAGTTAATGACTCTTCACACCTTGGTGATATTAGACCAAAAAAAAACTACACACTCTCTAAACTTGAAACTTGATAATCTAAACTATACATGCATTATGAAAGCGATTTATCTATAGCCTTTTCACGTGATAATCTAAACTATACATGCATTATAAAAGCGATTTATCTATAGCCTTTTCACGTGATAAAAGCAACAAGACACGCGTTTGTACGTGATCCTTTTCAGCGTGTTTCTTTCATTGTTGGGATTTTATAACTCTTCGACTCCCAGAACTAAATGACTTCCATTCTATAGAATGGAAGTCATTTAGTTATGGGAGTCAGATGGTTAATGCATGTATAGCAAAAGCCGCACCTGTGCCTCCGAGATGAGGATGGAATTTTTGAATACCGTCCAGATGACACTCTCGCTGTACGGGGGCGTGGTCAGCCCTCCCTGGTAGCGGTAGTACTGACTGAGATCACTGGGCAGCATGTCGCCTAGAGCCACGGGCGGCAGTGTGTACTCAGACCCTGCAAAAAGATCCAGTCACATTAATAATAATAATAATAACTACGGTATTTATAATGCGCTTATCTTATAATAATTATAACTCTAAGCGCGCACCCACAACTCGCACACGCATGCGCACGCTTTAGACAATGACTCACGTACCACAAATAGTGAAAATACATTACGACGGTCAGCTTGGGGTGGGGAGTGTAGTGATATAGTGCTAGAACTGTTGAAAGAGGTGAGTTTTGAGGGCGGACTGGAAGGAGGAGAGTGAGTGTTTCTGACGGAGAGAGAGTGGGAGGGTGTTCCAGGTGGATGGACCGTAGACGGAGAAGGAGCGGGGGCCGAAAGTGCTGAGTTTGGTGCGGGGGATGAGGAGGCGGTGAGGGTTGGAGGCGGAGCGGAGGGAGCGGGAAGGAGTGTAGGGGTGAAGTAAGTTGGAGAGATAGGTAGGAGCGTAGTTGTTCAGGGATTTGTAGCAGAGAGACAGAATCTTGTATTGGATGCGTTGGGGGATGGGAAGCCAGTGAAGGAGCTTGAGCAGGGGAGTGATGTGGTCGGATTTTTTCTTTCTGAGGACGAGGCGAGCAGCATTGTTCTGGACGCGCTGGAGAGTGAGAGTGGTGGAGTGAGGAAGGCCGGAAAGGAGAGAGTTGCAGTAGTCGATGCGAGATAAGATGAGAGAGACAGCGAGTTTGGTGGCAGCTTCGGTAGTGAGGTATTTTCTGATCTGACTGATGCGGCGGAGGTGGAAATAACATGCCTGGGCCGTGAATGATAGGACTGTGCCCTTAGTAAGCTAAAGACCTACGGAAAACTGCATCATCGCATCGGGTTCGGATAGTATTCGCATCGGATTCGTGCTCATGGAATCTTGTAAATCGGAGACCTAGAGACAACTAGCGATAAAATATTGTTGTCCGCGAAGGTACGCAGTTGTTAGATTTAAGCTACGTTTCCATACTACGAATCCGACACGAATACGATCAGAATCCGATGTGCGTCCGAGACAGAACAGTTCACGCAAGTCGCTTTTATGATTGTGTGTTTCTATTTGTCCGATGCGCTATCGAATTTCTCATCCGACTGCGAAACGAACGCGACACGAATTTTTGTTCGCCCAGGGGAGCGATTTCTTTGGATGTCGAATGTGTTTGAACTGAAAGTATGACGTAAATTCTGCCATCTGTCGAACGTTCTCGTGCCATTCTGTTCTTTGCGACATATCAGTGGTCCCCACAGAGGCGGAATTCGATCGAAGGTCGCACGTTTTATATGGAAACACGCGCTCTACTAATTTTGAACGAAAATATGCTTTGCCCTGTCGAGTTCGGATCGTATTTGTATCAGATTCATGCTTATGGAAACGTAGTTTGACTGCGAAATAGTCTACACTGCGTAGCTTTATATACTGATCAACTAAAGACACGCGATTTTTTCACCATAGCGCTTTTCTTTGTAAATATGCTTTAAACCGAGTTAATTTGACGTCATTTATTAGAAAATATTATGAAGAGTGTGTTATGTCGTGTGCAAATAGAATGTTTAGTCTTAAAAATTGCACATCGATGAGTTATGACGTCATCAGTGGCACTACCATCACAGGATATTGAAAGTGAAATGGAGAGCATCTGCAGAGGACACAGCTGAAAGCCAACCAATGTGCAGTATCACTAAGGTCCGTGTGCATGAAAATAAGGCCTGTTTGTTCTTGACCTATTTTTCGTTTTTTTAAAGGCACCTAAATAATCAACATGACCTACAAACATAAAAATAAAAAAGTTATCAAATGATCAAATAGATATGGGTGTGTTCTTTATCTCTGCACCAGTCACTGGAGCATAACAAAATATTTTGAAAGTAATTCACATTAAATCAAATAAGATGTTTTTAAGAAAATGATGTGCACCGGAAGTTCTGGTTCTCTCATGAATTTTTCGAGTCAAATTTCATTTGAGGCAGTTAATAACATCATAAGCAATCCACAAAACTTGTGTGTGAAAACATATCACAGAAAACCTGCTTCACAGGGTGTGTCCAGTTTTGCTTATTTTCACCACTAATGAAACCCTGTGTCCTCCAAGGTAGCCATGAGCGATAACATCCAATTTTTGTGTGAAGGTAGCTCAGACAGTAGGCTGAACATCTGAAGTACGCAACAAATAAAATGTTCTTGATTTGTTGTCAGGGTGGCTCTTTGTTTGCGGGTACACTTTACAGACATTTTTCGCGTATTTAATGGAAGTCAGTATATAATTATAGAGACTCGTTACTGCTCCCACCTCAGCGTAGCAGCAAATAAGAAGGGAATTTGCAATTAACCCTTTGACTGTCGGTAGCGCTTTTTGTCGCGATGATTCCGACAGGAATCATCGCGACAAAAAGCGCTACCGACAGCCAAAGGGTTAAAGCTGCTGTTCCATCGGCACGAATCCGATACGAATACGATCCGAACCCGATACGGTGGTGCAATATTCTTTCAAATATTGCGTCATCTTCGTTCGAAGTCGGATGCGAAATTCGTTTCCGCGTCGGGCATATGGAAACACACAAACATGAAAAGGACTCGCACGATTTTTTTCTGTTTCGGACCCGCTTCGGATTCAGGTCGGTTTCGTATCGGATTCGTGTTAATGGGTAGCCGCCTTAACCCTTTGACTGCCGGAATCATCGCGACAAAAAGCGCTGCCGACAGCCCAAGGGTTAACAGTACAAACCTCACCGGCATCTGTCACGTGTTTCATGGCGTCGCAAAGGGGCTGCACAGCAGTGTTGTTATCTGCAGAAATCTGAAAGAAAATACAACTGGTTAACCCCTTAACTTAGAAAAAAGTGAACGCGATAGATAACTGCAAGAGGCATAGGTCCTCATGAGCCCCCCCACCCACCCACCCACCCACCCACCCCCAACCACCACCACCCCAACCACCCCCACCCCCACCCCGCGACTGCGGGGGGGGGCTCATGAGAATCTGTGCCTCTTGTTAAGTCCACATTGTGTCCATGTTCTTTGGACAGTTGTGACGTTTGCTCGTTCAGTGAACACACAACAAAATGTACGTCCGTGGGCAAGGAAGGGGTTAATCTTTTTGCCTGTCGGTAGCGGTTGTGTCGCGATGATTTCTGCAAGGGATCATCGCGACTCAAACCGCTACCGACAACCAAAGGGTTAACACATTGATACTTAACTCCATAACTGCCAGGGCAAGACGAACGCTACCCAACTGTAAGAGGCCCTAACCCTTCATGAGCCTATGTCTCGGGTTAGTCCTGTTGTCTGTATGTCATGTCTGTTCTGTATTGTCTGTATGTGTTCTTTATGTCTCGGGTTAGTCCTGTTGTCTGTATATCATGTCTGTTCTGTATTGTCTGTATGTGTTCTTTATGTCTCTGGTTAGTCCTGTTGTCTGTATGTCATGTCTGTTCTGTATTGTCTGTATGTGTTCTTTATGTCTCGGGTTAGTCCTGTTGTCTGTATGTCATGTCTGTTCTGTATTGTCTGTATGTGTTCTTTATGTCTCTGGTTAGTCCTGTTGTCTGTATGTCATGTCTGTTCTGTATTGTCTGTATGTGTTCTTTATGTCTCTGGTTAGTCCTGTTGTCTGTATGTCATGTCTGTTCTGTATTGTCTGTATGTGTTCTTTATGTCTCTGGTTAGTCCTGTTGTCTGTATGTCATGTCTGTTCTGTATTGTCTGTATGTGTTCTTTATGTCTCTGGTTAGTCCTGTTGTCTGTATGTCATGTCTGTTCTGTATTGTCTGTATGTGTTCTTTATGTCTCGGGTTAGTCCTGTTGTCTGTATGTCATGTCTGTTCTGTATTATCTGTATGTGTTCTTTATGTCTCTGGTTAGTCCTGTTGTCTGTATGTCATGTCTGTTCTGTATTGTCTGTATGTGTTCTTTATGTCTCGGGTTAGTCCTGTTGTCTGTATGTCATGTCTGTTCTGTATTGTCTGTATGTGTTCTTTATGTCTCTGGTTAGTCCTGTTGGGAGAGGATGCTGCTAGGAACTGGAAAGGCACATGCGGACCCTATTGCAATGCAGAGACCAACGACAGAGGCTTAATGCTCCTGGAATTTGCCAGCTCAAATGATCTAAAGCTGATGGACACGTTTGGCCCACACAAAGCATCCAGAAGATGGACATGGCACAGCCCGAACGGAGAGCACCATAACCAAATTGACTATATCATGATGAAGAGACGCTTCCAAACCAGTGTGAACATTGCCAAGACAAGAAGTTTTCCAGGAGCAGACATTGGAAGCGACCATGACTTAGTCATGATGACCTTCCGACTCCGCCTAAAGAAGGTCAACACGCAGGGTCCATCCAGAATCAAGTTTGAGAAGCTGAAAGACCCAGAGGTAGCGGAAGCCTTCCAGGCAAAGATAGGAGGAAAATCCTCGCCACTGCTACTTCTAGGTGCAGAAGACGCGGATGTGGACACACTGATCGACACATTTAACACTGCTGTAACCCAAACAGCCAGTGAGATCCTTGGCAAACACCGACAAGCAAAGAAACCTTGGGTTACAGCCGACATCTTTGTTCTATGTAACAAGCGTCGAGAATTTAAAAAAAATCAGAGGTAGAAGGAGCTAAACAATACAGGAAAATTAACCAGGAGGTCAAGAAAAGCATGAAAAAGGCAAAGAATAAGTGGATTGAAGATCAGTGTAAACACTAGAAGAAAATCTGAACAAAAATAATAGCAAAAAAGGCATACCAACTGGTGAAAGACCTGACCAGTGTAAAACAAGGACGCTCCTCGATCATTCAAGATAGTGAAGGGAACTGTCTTACGGAAGACCAAGACATACTGAAGAGATGGACAGAGTACTGCTCAGATTTGTACAACCATCGAGCTACAGGGGACCCAGGCATACTTGTCAACCCAGCCGTGACCAACAATGGCAACTATCCCATCCTCCGAAAAGAAGTAGAGGCTGCAGTGAAGTCACTGTAAAAAGGGAAGGCAGCAGGAGCAGACAACATCCCTGCAGGGCTAGTCCAAGAAGGGGGAGAAGACATGATAAGCGTCTTACTAACAATCTGCAATAAGATCTGGCAGTCAGGGGATTTTCCCACACCATGGACCCAATCACTTATAATAACTCTCCCAAAAAAAAGGCAACTTACATCAATGCCAGAATTATCGCACGATCAGTCTTATATGCCACCCAAGCAAAGTAATGTTAAAGATCCTACTGAACAGGCTGAAGCCACAGACAGAGGAAATCATAGCTGAGGAACAGGCAGGCTTCAGACCAGGGCGCAGCACAACTGAGCAGATCTTCAGCCTGAGAGTTCTATGTGAGAGGTACCTCCAGCACCAGTAAGACCTCTATCATGTCTTTGTGGATTTTAAGAAAGCGTTGGACAGGGTGTGGCATGCAGCCCTTTGGTCTACCATGAAGCTATACAACATCAATGCCAACCTGATCAAAGTCATAGCAAACCTTTACAACAAGGCCACTTGCGCAGTCTGCTTCAACGGCAAAATAGGAAACTGGTTTAGGACTACAGTCGGAGTCAGACAAGGCTGCTTGCTCTCACCTACTCTCTTCAACATCTTCCTGGAAAGAATCATGACAGACGCTCTGAAAGATCATGAAGGAACTGTCAGTATTGGAGGCAGAACAATCACAAATTTGCGCTTTGCGGACGACATTGATGGCCTTGCAGGAACAGAGAAGGAGCTAGCTCAGCTGGTGGAAAAGCTGGACAGTACAGCCAATGCGTATGGGATGGAAATCAGTGCAGAGAAGACAAAACTGATGACCAATAACACAAGTGGCATTGGCACTGACGTCATTATTGGAAGCCAAAAACTGGAAACTGTTAAGAAATTCAAATACTTAGGAGCCATTGTGACAGATGCGGGATCAAAACCAGAAATACTGTCCAGGATTGCGCAAACAACAACAGCACTGACAAGATTGAAGACCATATGGAAGGACAGAAACATCACACTCTGCTCCAAGATCAGACTGATGCGCTCCTAAGTCATCTCAGTGTTCTTGTATGCCTGCGAGTCATGGACCCTCACAGCAGACCTTGAAAGGAGGATACAAGCCACTGAAATGAGATGTTTTCGAAGGCTGCTTGGTATTTCATACAGAGATCACATCACGAACGAGGAAGTGGGAAGCAGAATCAGGCAAGCCATCGGGCCCAATGATGAGGACCTATTAGCCATTGCAAAAAAAACGCAACTGAAGTGGAATGGGCATGTCACGCGTTCAGCAGGGCTTGCCAAAACAATCCTGCAAGGCACTGTGCAAGGAGGACGAAGGAGAGGAAGACAGAGGAAAAGATGGGAGGACAATATCTCAGAGTGGACAGGACTGAGGTTGGCGATACGCTAAGAATGGCAGAGAACAGAGAGGAATGGAGGGAGGTGGTTGCCAAGTCATCAGTGGTGCCTAAACGGTCGGCAAGACTATGGGATATAGATAGATAGATAGATAGATAGATAGATAGATAGATAGATAGATAGATAGATAGATAGATAGATAGATAGATAGATAGATAGATAGATAGATAGATAGATAGATAGATAGATAGATAGATAGATAGATAGATAGACAGACAGACAGACAGACAGACAGACAGACAGACAGACAGACAGACAGACAGACAGACAGACAGACAGACAGATAGATAGATAGATAGATAGATAGATAGATAGATAGATAGATAGATAGATAGATAGATAGATAGATAGATAGATAGATAGATAGATAGATAGATAGATAGATAGATAGATAGATAGATAGATAGATAGATAGATAGATAGATAGATAGATAGATAGTCCTGTTGTCTGTATGTCATGTCTGTTCTGTATTGTCTGTATGTGTTCTTTATGTCTCTGGTTAGTCCTGTTGTCTGTATGTCATGTCTGTTCTGTATTGTCTGTATGTGTTCTTTATGTCTCTGGTTAGTCCTGTTGTCTGGATGTCATGTCTGTTCTGTATTGTCTGTATGTGTTCTTTATGTCTCTGGTTAGTCCTGTCTGTCTGTATGTCATGTCTGTTCTGTATTGTCTGTATGTGTTCTTTATGTCTCGGGTTAGTCCTGTCGTCTGTATGTCATGTCTGTTCTGTATTGTCTGTATGTGTTCTTTATGTCTCTGGTTAGTCCTGTTGTCTGTATGTCATGTCTGTTCTGTATTGTCTGTATGTGTTCTTTATGTCTCTGGTTAGTCCTGTTGTCTGTATGTCATGTCTGTTCTGTATTGTCTGTATGTGTTCTTTATGTCTCTGGTTAGTCCTGCCGTCTGTATGTCATGTCTGTTCTGTATTGTCTGTATGTGTTCTTTATGTCTCTGGTTAGTCCTGTTGTCTGTATGTCACGTCTGTTCTGTATTGTCTGTATGTGTTCTTTATGACTCTGGTTAGTCCTGTTGTCTGTATGTCATGTCTGTTCTGCATTGTCTGTATGATTTCTTTATGTCTATGTTTGGTCCCATTTACATCTGCGTTCTTCACGGCGGCGTTTCCCAGATTTTGGAGATGTCATCTAAAGACTATTACCAGTTGCAGTAGAAGGATCGACCATGATAATTCAAGGTCGCGGGTTCAATGCCAGCTGGGGTAAAAAAAAAATGTCTTGGCACCCTTTTCTCTGCCCCGTCTTTGAAATCACCTTCGTGGTGGACAAAGGACCTTTAACGTTTTCGCTACCTCAAAGAAGAACCCAAGCACGGCGAGTCCATCAGGTTGTGCGATGGCTGTGGATATATTTTCGTATTTCTGGTTGACTGCCACCACGTGAAGCTGGCAAATGGAAAACAAATAATAACAACAATAATAAATAGCTCTTGTATACCGCTGTTCTCCAGGAAAACACTGGACGCACTGCGCATGTACAACAGCACACTCTCTCTCAGACACACGCACAATTATACATTACTTTAACCACCCCATCCCTTCCCAAAGCCTTACATCTACTTCCCTGTCACATAAGATCTAGAATCAGAATAAAATCCATTCATATCTCAAACACTAATACGTCCATCAGCCAGGTCTTCCCCTAGGACACTACACCGACAAGAACACTATTTCAGCGCTAACTACGGCAAAGTCCAGGTTGCATAAAAAGGACATATTTTAACCCCTTATAGCGATCTACTCTAATGCAAGATTTGGTTGCTAAAATTCGCAGATACAACGGGTTATCAATGCTGTCTTGCCTCAGCTACCTTGTCTACCCTTCTTTTCACTATCCAGATGAGTAGGCGCACGTACCAGGGGTTTTCCACTGAATTATTAGCGTAACGGGGAAAAAAACTCTCCTGCGTTTAAAGGAGAAAACGATTAGAAAGGTCTTGCTTTTTACGGCATTCAAATTTCATAATTTAAGTTAGACCTTTTGTCCAGCATTATTGTAAAGACACACGAAGAACATTTGTAAAGGGGATATTGCGAAGTATTAACTCTCTACTGCCTAGAGTAGATCGCTTTAACTGCTACTGAAGGTTCCTCTCGGCGGAAAAGACGCGTAACTACGCGTCGTTTCCGCCGAGGGGAACCTTCATTAGCAGTCAAGGTGTTAAAACAGGAAATCGATCGGCCACGACGATATTCCAAGGGTAGCACTAGATTAGTCTGCCACCTAAGAAGGCAGGAGAGGGCACTAAAGTGAATTTCCTGAACCATTCAGAACAACTCCTGAGGTAACGCAGCTTTTGATACTTCCATAGGGTAGGAAGCGCCGTCGACAGTGTGCTCCGAGCCGTGCTGGTCGTCGCTGCCCCAATGGAAGTGGTACTGAATCACCCTGTGTTCTCCGCCCAAGGCCCCACCAGACACGAGCAGGGGCCCGCCCTGGATCGTCACCATGGCTGAAATAACATGAGTTGTTCGGAAATCATAAGTAGGTCAAAATTGCGCGTGTTTCGACGAGAACAATGGTTTAAAAGCTCAGACAAACATGCTATCGCGTAATTGTCCGAGCTTCATTTAAACCACCGCTCTCGTCGAAACTCAAGCAATTTTGAAATAATTTTGATATCCTATTCATCAATCTTCTGTTGAATAACATCGACTGGTATAATTCTCACATTTCATCAGATTTTCGAGGAAAGCCAATCAGCGCGACAATAGCCTAGCGGTAATAAGCTGATGAACACTTTTGACTTTTGGCAGGGTGAGGGGGGGGGGGAGGGGTGCGTTTGTTTTAACGTTGTGCACAGCTGCGATTCAAGTTATGTTTTACTTTGGCATTTCTGGTCAAAGAAACTTGCACCCAGTCACTTTTCGTTGGTTATCTATGGTATGTTATTAGTTGTAATACGAGTTAGGCTTTGCCAGTGGTTCTTGTCGCCTCGAGAGTCCGGTCAGGGGGGTCAGTGTCGGAGTGACGTACAAATTCAGGGGACGTAATTTTCCATACTTCCAACTATCAGTCAACAACCTCCCGCGAACTGCATTCGCCTGAAATTTTTCTCTCAGGTATTTTTTAATTTAACATATTTTCAGTCATTCTTTTGTATGAAATTGGTAATACAGGCCGAACACGAGTGCATAT
Source organism: Semisulcospira habei (assembly GCA_036245525.1). Taxonomy (NCBI): domain Eukaryota; kingdom Metazoa; phylum Mollusca; class Gastropoda; family Semisulcospiridae; genus Semisulcospira; species Semisulcospira habei. The sequence goes on from BTPG01000001.1 coordinate 248,663,245, forward strand.
AGTTATTTTGTTGCGTAACCCTCTCAATTTATAGTTATTCAACTTTTTGTTTCTTCGCCGTTTAGAATGCAGTCAGTACGTGATAGGGCCTTTGCTTCAGTTGAATTTTCCTGTCGTTGATATTATCTAACTTATCCAATTATTCAGATATGTTTTGTATGAAACTGGTACCAGCGGTATCACAGAACACCTACATATAGTTCTTTTTGTTGTGTAGCCCTCTACATTATTTATTTATTGGCATATTTTGTTTAGAGGTTTGACTGAACGAAGATTAGGGTGTGTCTGTACCGAGAAATGTGATTGGCCAACGATTTATTTGGGAGGGAAGGCTTTTCTCAGCGAGTAACGTTGTCATCGTAACATTTAATAAGGGAGTCTACTTATCACGTTACTCTGGTAACCTATGACAAGGGGACTCCCGTTGCCTTGAGAACGGACGACCAGAGGAAAAAATCGAATAGAGCCAGGTCAATGAGAAAAAGTGTAAAGTGTAGACTGAAAGAAGACAATGAATCTTGTTTTCATACCTACGTCACACTACCAATCGCTTAAGCGCAAACCGTACCACATGACCGAGCTACAGAAATCCTTGTGGCGACTAATGGCGATCTTTTTGTAGCCCCTTTCTGACTGTCGCGTCTTGGATGCCATGCCAGTGTTGTTCTATAAAAGATCACCAGAACGTTCTAAAGTACAAAGTCACTTAGTGTTGTTCGAAACAACAGTCACACTACTGGAGACGGCACACGTCTCACCAATTTATTTTCTCCAGGACACTCTGGGACCCCATATCTTTTCTCCTCTGGACAGTCGCTCTGACTCATTCTGAATACGGATATGCGGCTACTCGCTGTGTATCCAGATGCAGGGTGTCGCGTAACACGAAAGAAGAACTCCCTGTACCATATCCATGCAAGAAACACGCGCGCTTTGTAGGGATAAGAGCTGTCCTACTAAGACGCTTTGCTTTCTTTGCGAGTATTTTCTTGTTCGTTGTGCAGGCTTGGCTTGTGGGTTTGGATCGTGTACCTGCGTGTCCGTTGTTGCTGGCGGTGTACGTAACGCCCTGTGCGGTGTCGAAGTTGACGAAACAGAAGGGCACCAGGCTGTCATCATGGACAGCCTCCGATGTCAGCAGATTCACAGGGGACTGGCGGAAGCCTTGGTTTGTTGCGTTCTTCGCAGAACAGTCGGGCGCGTCTAAATTATCAATCAATCTTCCGATCAATCAATCAATCAATCAATCAATCAATCAATCAATCGCCAACCAACCAAACAAACCAATCAATCAATCAATCAGTCAATTAATCAATCAATCAATCTATCGTTCAGGAAAGAAGCTAGTCAGTCAAAAAGTAAGTCAATCATTCAACCAAAAAAACAACCAGCCATCCAACCAACCAACCAACCAATCAAACAATCAACCAGCCCCTGCCCAAACCAGACAAAACCAGTTCACACCGAACCAAACCATCTATCCAAACTTGTTTCAAGTGCTGGTTCTTACGTGGCCATAGGCAGCTGCTAAACCACGAATCTTGCATGAGTTAATCCTTTGCGTGTCGGTAGCGGTTGTTGTTGCAATGATTCCTGCAGGAATCATCGCGACAAAATCCGCTACCGACACGCAAAAGATTAATGACTTAAGTGTCAACTGGTAGACATATAGACATGAATGACAAACGTCGAATATGATGAAAGAAAACATCAAACCATCTCGGGAGTAGGTCGGCTTTACTAACCTTCTTTAGCCAGTGATGCCATGGGACAAGATGTAAAAATGGCATCATGGTGTGGAAAAAAAGAATGACGTAATAGATGACGTAAATATTTCTCAGAAATAGTACAAGTAGATATGATGTCATTGTGAAAGTGATGTCATAGTTAATTGACAAACAAACGTCTGGGTAAGTGCTGACAGGAGAGTCAGAGTCACATGCAAACAACTTTATTATACAAAAGAAAAGTAACCCCTTTAACACCGAAAAAAAAAACAATTAAGCCAGGGAGCTCGGATGTGAATAGGCTCACAGGAAACGAACAACCTCATTTTTAGAATTCTGAATGTTATTTATCGTCTTTTCACTCACTGGAGATTTTAGACAACAACAAAAAAGAAAGATAAGGTACTTTACAATAATACATGCACTATTATCCACAAAAAAAATAATAATTAACAACTATACACATTATAACAGTTTGCAGACCGGTCTATGACATATTACATTAACTATTGAAGCTGCGATGTGGTGATGTAAACATCGTTTTCATGAGCCCCCCCCCCCCTCCCCCATCCCCCCACCCCACCCCACCCCCCACCCCACCCCCCCCCACCCCCCCCCACCCCCCCCCACCCCCCCCCCCCACCCCTCCGTGGATGCATCAAGAGGCAAAGAACCTCTTGAGCCCCCGCATTCGCGGGAGCTCAAGATGTTCTTTGCCTCTTGATGTTGGGTGGTGTTCGCATTTTTCGTTTTCTTGCAGTGAAGCGGGGCAAAGGAGGTGGCTTACCATCGTATGAACATCCACTGTACGCCGAATGTCCCACTGGCGGGAAAAAAAGCACCATATAATGAGAACATCACAACTTTATCAGTAGTAATTTACAATTAACAAAAGCAGTCACCCAGACCTTTAATTTAACCCCTTTGTTGTCAGTGGACGCAGACTGTTTCAGAAATCTTCGGTTAATTCCACGCCACAGATCCCTTGGTCCAAGGAACAGGAGTACACAATGGTTAATTCCACGCCACAGATCCCTTGGTCCAAGGAACAGGAGTACACAATGGTTAATTCCACGCCACAGATCCCTTGGTCCAAGGAACAGGAGTACACAATGGTTAATTCCACGCCACAGATCCCTTGGTCCAAGGAACAGGAGTACACAATGGTTAATTCCACGCCACAGATCCCTTGGTCCAAGGAACAGGAGTACACAATGGTTAATTCCACGCCACAGATCCCTTGGTCCAAGGAACAGGAGTACACAATGGTTAATTCCACGCCACAGATCCCTTGGTCCAAGGAACAGGAGTACACAATGGTTAATTCCACGCCACAGATCCCTTGGTCCAAGGAACAGGAGTACACAATGGTTAATTCCACGCCACAGATCCCTTGGTCCAAGGAACAGGAGTACACAATGGTTACAGCAAAAGGCATTCTTCCTCATGAGCTCCCGCCACTGCGAGGCTCATGAGGATCTGTGCCTCTTGCAGTTGGAGGTGATCAATTTTTCTCTCGCAAGAAGCGTAGATTCTCATAAGCCGCTGCAGATCTTCGGGTTCATCTGCGTGAATGAAACTATCACCCAAAAAAAACGTGAAATAATAACCGGGTTGGAAAACGCTGGAGCCTACCTTCCCCCAGATCCACCCCTGCTATTTTGTTGTTGTTTAGTTCGGGGTTTAACGTCCACGGCACCGAAGTGATAATGGCCGGCCCTGACGGGCGGGTTATACGGGACAGGGAAATCTATTAGCTATGGAGTACGACCTGAACACTGATCAATTCATGCGCACTGCAACTGTGCCACTTTTATTTACCAGGACCTTTCAACGGACATGCTATGGAACAAGCCCGTCTTTTTTCCCTGGATTGCGCGTCCAGCTACCGGGGCCGGGATGGAGACTCGAACCCACGACCCGGTGATTCCCTTCGCTCTCCTGCTCTGACGCTTTACCGCCTGAGCTATTTCGGACTCTCCCTGCTATTTCAACTTGTCGTCTCTTAAGTCAAACCAGTGGCGTAGCAACCAGAGAGGGTCCCGTGGGGGATACAAAAAATAACAATATTGTCGGAAATATATTTTGAAAGGTTTTATATTATTATTATTATTATTATTATTATTATTATTATTATTATTATTATTATTATTATTATTATTATTATTATTATTATTATTATTATTATTATTATTTAAAGAATATAATATTTCTGGTGATGAAAATGTCACACTTTTTTAAAAAATACATACGAGGTTAGAGTGCCGGTAACCGCGGATACTCCCCCTCCCTCCCTCCCCTCCTGCCCCCGGTACCCCCGAAAAAGGAAAGTAATATGTAACAACACCAACAACATCAACGACAACAACACAACTTACAAGACATAAAACAACCAGAATTGCCAACAACAACAACAACAAATATAACAAACATCTTTTTTTCACGACAGTTCTAAAATGTTTCAACCTTAGAATTGTATTTCTAGTTCGTTCACATTTCGTAATTTCCCCATGTCTGTGAGCACGTTCCAAACCGCCGCGAGAACAAGGGCAACACACAATCGATCTCCCCTGGAGCTAAGGCCCCAGAAACATATGTTCTTCGGGCCGACGATTCCTGCAGGAATCATCGCGACAAAAATCTCTACAGACAGCCAAAGGGTTAACACATTCAGCCCCGGGACCTAAATCCCCACATTTTAAAGTTGCCCTCTTAAGGACTGCATTACAATTCTTGAGACAGATCGAGCATGATAGTTCAAAGGTGATGCCAAGAAAGGTTTGGCGCCTATGGGCCCTTGAACTATCATGCTCAATCCATGTCTTACTGTGGTGTGTCGGGGCTGAATGAGTTAAATTTTCCCGACTAGCCTTTGCGTCAGTTTAGAGCGTTAACTCTTTTGCCTGAACAGCAAAAGAGGACTTTTCGAGATTTTGT